>JAUBOD010001106.1:725556-760926 GCA_032353885.1 Nothura maculosa | reverse complement strand
ATGCAGTGAATAATAAGTGATCTTGCTGTAGAATCTCGTGAAATCATTATTATACTAATAAATCATATTGTTAGTTCATATTTGTCACTCGCCCCGCCTCCACTCGTTCCGCCACAACTCCCTACAATTTTCCTATGGAGGCACAGAATTTTGCATAGAAGTTTATTTCTACTACAA
This sequence comes from Nothura maculosa, assembly GCA_032353885.1. NCBI lineage: Eukaryota > Metazoa > Chordata > Aves > Tinamiformes > Tinamidae > Nothura > Nothura maculosa. The sequence goes on along the minus strand of JAUBOD010001106.1, from coordinate 760,749 downwards.
GGATCTTGCTTTGCTTTTCCTCTAGTCTACAGTGTGCCCCTACCCCTGAGTCCAGACCTACAATCTCCAAAGCAATTTAATATTCTATATTTACAGTTTCCCTTCATTTTTAAAAAGTTACTTTCTCATAATATCTCAGTTTAGACCTTAGTAGTACTGGAGTTACAACTGCAATGTATTGGATAGTCTGTACTGCAATCAAGGTTGCACAAGGAAGTGGCAGTATATCTGAGATCAGCTAGGAGTGCGTGACAGCAAATCACATTTCAAAGCACATCACAAGTTGTGGATGATATTTTAATTCACTTTTGAGCCTTGACATGGGATTAAATGCAGCTGCTGATCTTCCTGGACTTTAGCACTTGATTCTTGTATCTCAAAGTATTAGGCAATATAACACTGTAAGCTGTAAGCCTGTAAAGACCTTGCTTAGAGGGATGATGCATTTACTGACTGTGAAGATGAAGACCTACAGACTGACACTACCTTCCAGAGGTGAAGAGGGTTACAAACCATTTTTGCCCTCTTCTGATTACACTTTCCAATATAATGTGGCCTCTATTACAGCAATCATTAGAACAATATTTTGAAGCAATAAGGAGTTACGTGACTTCATAGTTTTCTCACTTTGTTTAGGTGTTCAGTTGTACTCACTGTTCCCTCCTTTCGAGTGGTAAAGGGAAATACAAAGGGCTGTTCTTGTATTAGGAAAATCCAGTGGCATAGAAGGTCCAAGGAGAAATTTAAATTTCCCTTCAGTCTGACTCTGTGCCAATGGAGAAGGAGGAAAACGAGAGGAAAAAGTAGGAGAAGGTATATTATAAATGGCATCCAAAAGATAATGGAAAAAGAGGATTGAAGACTGATGGTTGGTTTTGAATATTTTTTATTTAATGTATTTTTTTCTAATTTTCGGAGAGAAGGGTAATGTAAAAGAACAGAAAGGTATCTTTTTTTCCCCTTTTTAATCTCATACCCATTACTTGTTATTATTAACGATTCTAAGTGTTGCCAGCCTTGCCAAAGTGACCAGTCCTGTTGACAGGGCTATAATGACTAAATCTGTAAACTCCAGTATCAGGGCAATCAATAATTCCCAACACATCCAGGCTACCTCTGAGGTTTTCTTTAATGTGGAAATGGGAGGGAGGAGGAAAATGGTGGAGAGGAGGAGCACTGATGCACATTTGGGCTTTATCTCTCCATGAGGTCAAGATTTGGCCAAAACACAGATCTGACAGGAACTAGGAAATGATGCTGGGTTCTTTCATGTAGATGTAGGTTATGTATGCATGAGCATGGGAAAACTGCAGAAGGATGTGGTATACTCATATAGAAGTGTGTGTGAGAACTGAGAAGAGGATTAAGAGCTGTGCTGAGTAGCTGCTTATACTGAGGAGAAAGACAGGGTCATGATTTGAAACTGAGGCTCCGCACACGATGCCTTAGCCAGTACAAAAATATATAGTGTCTGTAGGGTTTTAGAAATCTTGGGCCTAGGGCAATTTGGCTACATCCATGGAGAGGCAGAATTGCAGCTTTTGTCACTTCAGCTACTCCTACCCAGTACAGTTTTCAGCCTTAGTTTTGGCTCCTGAAGATGAGATCCATCAGCCTACAGGCAAAGTAGGCAGGTCTGGGTTAGAGCTTGCTAGGGAACAACTGACTCCTTCCCATCTCTTTCCACATATGTGTCCTCTCTCAGATTTCCCTGAATACTGCTAGCTTTCCTTCTTCCTTTACCTGCCCCTGCAACCAGGCTTAATTGTGCATTCCTGGGGTGATGAAATTCAATTTTGTCTGAGGGCTGAGAATCTCTGGGCTGGAGAGAGGCTCTCCAGCCTAAACAGAGATCTACTGAGCAGCAAAGCTGGTGATGGAAGGATGATGAGGAGAACTTCCTCTGTGGCCAGGGAGTGGTGAGACGACAGAGCATGGAGCAGGACTGTCTCTTTCAGGGATAGTTAGAGTCACTCAAATTATTGATAAATTGCAGCCATACACCCCTGTAGCTCTCTCTCTTTGGAAGCCAGGAGTTAGACAAAGCTTTACCAAATGATTTCGGGCTAGAGTGAATAAAGGGCTGAGGGTCTTAAACTATGTGAGGTAGCACTTGTGCTTGTAGGTGCAAAATTGTGAGTTTGAAAGTTTATATGCTTCGATTTCTGACCCTAGGAAATACCAGAATTTCAGGTATACATTACATTCTCACTTCAGAGTTGTCAAGTGGCGTCTGTTTATGTTCCTCTGAGGTCTGCTCCTTTCTTAATGGGCTGAGAGTGGATTTGTTTACTCAATACCAAGTGAGTCCAGTGTTTCACAGGTTTAGATTGACTTGCAGTCATGGATCCTACAGAGGTGAAACCCCTCGGCTGATGATGGGAGAAGTGCCTCCTTCCTCAGAGAAGTTATCCTTGTGTGAGATGCAGAGAATCTGATAGCAGACAGAAATCCAGACAGAAACCAATTATTTGGTCTTTTGTAGACATTCATGCCATTAAAATACCATTAAATGTCAACAGTAGATTTAAAACAACATACAGTCTAAAATCACAATGCCACATGGTTTTATGTCCAACTTGCACATATTATAGAGCAGACACATATAGTCAAAGAAAAAATGGCTGATAAAGGGCGAACTGCTCTCCCCACAGCAGAATTACTCATGGTGAATTACTGTAGCGATCACCTGGTGATCTCTTCTCTCCATGTGTATAAGAAACTCAAATTAATATCCTGGTTTCTCTTTGCTAATAAACACATTAATCAGCTTACAGATGTCACATGGGCTTGACACGCAAAGGCCTATCACACGTCTCAGCAGTTTGTAGTGCAGTTAGTCAGAGGAAAGTTGAAAATGTTGAAAAGGGAACATTTCCAGGCAGAAGGGGAAATGGGCAGAGGAAGATGAGCAACAGATCTGTCCTAATATGGCCCCACCTCACATAAACATGTATAAAAATAGTGAAAGACTGCCTGTCTTTTGTGGCTTCTCTCTGAGACCTCCATCCATCCAAGATGTGGGCAAAGGTACCGTCTTGTTTCTTTGCACTTTCAGATGTTCTTACAGCATAAGCTTTTGTATCTTCCTTGTGCATGTTTCTGTTGGTGTACATCACACACTATGGGCTACATAGTTCACCTGCTTTAAATGCTTTGCGTTCCTCAAGACTGTCTTGATGTTTCCTCACTCTGCTCAGTGAGAACTTACATGAAATAATGGGGACAGTTTGGTCACTGTGGTTAGGAAAATGAAATCCAGGTGAAACAACACAATGAAAAGCTGCGGGCCTAGTCACTGGAATTGAAAAGTCTGTATTCTAAAGAGTGGCACAGTTTGACTTACTTAAGCTAGGAATATAAAGGAATATAAAGGAGCTATTATCATTCTCTGGATATATGCAGAGGGGAGTAATAAAAGGGAAAAGGAGAATTGGAAGAGACTATTCCCAAAGACAGGGATGACATGTCAATGCCAACACATAAAAGTGTATGTACAGAGTTCTTATAAGTAATGTAGGCTTCTCTACAGCAGAAAGTCTATCAGAGGAGTTAAGTTCTAGATTAGTTTCTTACAGGGATATTAATAGCAACCAACAGCTCCAGGGCAGGAGCAGCATGCTGAGTTTGCCGAATGGGTCAATGCTCAGTGGGAAAGCAAAAAAAAAGAGAAATATAATATAAGGAGCCAGGAGCAAGGAGCCATTGCTTTTCAGCGAACTGAGATCTTGTGTTGGGGAAAAGCTAGAAATCCAACCAAGTGTGAATTCAGTGGGAGCTGTGAGACAGGAGATGCTGGTAAAAGGTAGAGCTGCCAAGTCCTGTATGCCTCTGTGCTCCAAGCTCAGTGAGACCTGAGATAGTTAATCTGCTACTCTCAGAGATTAAATCCTGCCTCCCTGAGTAATAGTGGCTGCACTGACCTGAAGTGCCAGATTCCCACTGATTTCAATAACAATGAAAAGGTGCTATTGAAAGCCAGGTGCTTTTTGCTGCTATTCTTTTATAAAATTGCCAAGTTACATCATTTGCATCTTAAGGACTCAAGGTCAGGGAGGAAGCAGTAGAAACAGACAAAGGAGACAGCTGAAAGTAAAAGCAAAACATAAGTAACACTGTGCCATTTCTGGGAATAGAAAGGGGAACATCAGTTTTTCTGGTGCAATTCATTTGTTGATGCAATTCCTACCAGAAAGGACAGCACAACATAAAAGGCCAGTATGCTGAGAAAAAATCCAAACCTAAGAAAAAAAGCGGAAAAATATGCTATGGTTTTTAATATATTTTTTGAAAAGAAAGGAATAGTTACATATCTACATTTTTTTTTCTTCCCAGACAATTACAGGAAATTTTGCCAATGTGATTCGTGGTCTGAATGCGAATCATTTGACAGAGCAAGTCGTTCAGCGAAGCAAGCGAATGATTCTGGACACCCTCGGAGTTGGGCTGCTGGGTACCAGCACCGAGGTCTGCCACAAAGTGATGCAGTACAGCAAAGTAAGACGTTTGGTACTCACAGCACCTCCTCAGAAAGCCTAAGAAAAGCAAATGGGAATTCTGGCTCCTAGGGGGAATGTTCTTGTGGTGAGATTTTTTTAATGACAGAGGAGGAGAAAAAAGGTACTCTACCCATTGTAGGGAAGAGAAACTCGTAGCTTGAGTTACTTAAATCCTGGAAAGTCTGTGCAAGATGCTGAGGCTCTCCACTGAAAGCAGAACAGACTTAACTAAGAATCCCTTTCTTTTGCCTAGAAGGTTTGATAAAAACATCAGCAAATTAAACATTACTTAACACTAGACTTTCAAAACCAGACTCCTCCCTGTGATCTGTTTGAGGCCTTTGAAATAGCTCCTCAGGAAAATTTGTTTCTTTCATTACTTCCCAATAGAATAGCACAGTGACGGTTTCATTTCCTAGGAAGGGGAGCAGCTGAGTCCCAAAAGGGTATGCGCTGATCTCATTTACATCAGAGATGCAGTGTACATTTATCCCTCTGCTCAGGATTTTGAAATAATTAATGTCATTTTGCTTCAGATCTACAGCTCAGATACATCCAGCACCGCCTGGGGCCACTTGGATTTCCGACTTCCTCCTCTGTATGCAGCTTTTGTGAATGGAGTGGCCGTAAGGGACTTTCTTTATTTGCTCTTAAATCACATTAATTGATTCCATCTTCCTTACAGAGAGAACAGAATGCTCCTAAAATTTTAGCTTACTTTATTATTTTACCTGAGGTCTACCACATTTTTTCCTAGGCTGTTCTAGTTTACTTCAGCCTTCTTCCAGTAAGTCCAGGCTCAAAGCATGAGAAAACACATCTCTGACCTAGGCCTGACACTCATTTGGCACATGGGGCTGTTTTCAAGGTGCAGATCTCTAAGCTTGTTACAGCCTTTTAAGTCACACAACCGTGAGGTAACCTCGCCCTCACGGATTGCTGCAGGAGCCACATTTCATCCCAATTGACCAGCTAGAGTTACTGAAAACACAAATGCAGACATATGTGAATATACCTATACATATGTACTCTTGCAGAGTGACTTAATTTTCAATCACGCAGTTTGCAAAATCTGGTTATACATTTTGGACACATACTTTATCAGCAAAGCAATAACTGATTCCCCAGAGTTTTGCCGAAGCTCAGATCTAGTCTGAAAGCGAATGAAATCACTGGATATGCTAGAGGTGGCTTAGACATATTTGGTAATTATGCAAAACTAGGGAAGGCAACCATCTAAGGAAATGATATATTAAACTGTCTAAAGTAGCTGACAACAAGATCAGAGGTCGAATCTGACACCTCTTTTTCAGTGTAGAAAAGATTATTTTGGAAATGACATATGCTAACTCTCAGCCATTAATAATCAGTGTGATACTCAAATCTGGCTGCTATCATATATATGATAATTTCAGTTTACATTTTGGTAACAAATCAAGTCTAAACCCTTACTGAAAACTCAAGCAACCTACTTTATGGGGTATTAGGCACAACTTTCCACATCCCACATTGTAGGGTATCTTCACAGATGGTATCATATTCTTCAATATGATGGGAATTTTTCTCAATTCTGGATCTTTTTCTGTCTATTTATGACTAGACTCCTCAGCAGTTGGATAGTGAGGATGGCAGAATTGTGTATTCCCAGCATTACAGAACAAGATCTGAGTGCTGGGGAGCATTGCAACCTTCCTTGCTTGTAGATCTATGAAATAAGGCACCTGGGAATAGGCATGAAGGTCACTTGTGGTTTTGAAGCATTAACAATTTTGTTAAAAATATTGTTCCTGACACTGGTGATGAGTTAGAATACTTGGGGTTTTTCTAGCAGACTCTGAACAACAGCAAATCTTGCTGGGAACAGTCTGCTATTAAAAGAGCTGCAATATGCCAAGCTGAGAACACCTGGAAAATCCAAGGGCAGTTGGACTCTGGATATGGGGAAGAGGGGGTTCTCCAGAGGCTCTTAAAGGCTAAGGAGCTCATCTCAGCTTTAAAACTAAAGATTGCCCCTGCTTCCAGCAAGCCCATGGCATCTGGTTGTTCAAACATGGGGCTATTCTGCATCTGCTAAAGCCAGACGAGAGTTGGCAGCCTGTATAGATAAATATATTTATGTGTATATATATATAATACACACACACACATATATAATAAAATTACATATGTATAATTTACTGGTATGAGCCCTTATGTCAGCATTAGTTCCATCACAGGGGAAGTAACTTCATTATACTTAAATATTATTTTGAGGAAGCGAAGCTAGATGCATCTGCATTCACATGGCAGCTCTAGAACTGCTGCTTTAATTATTGCAGCCTAGTTATAGGAACAAAAGTCTATTGTAGGAAAGAAATATCAGTGTCATACTGATTTCAGATTAGAGCAACTAGGATCAGAATTATGCATCTTTGATAAAAGATATATACCGTATTTCTGCTTCTCATCTTAGGACTAAAGTACCTAGATTTTTTTTTTAAGTTTTCCTTCCTAAGGAAAGTTCCTTGATATTTTTATACCAATTCCAGAGTTTTCATGCCACTGATCTGATCTTGTTAAGGCAAATTGTTGATTTCTGATGACAAAGCAAAGTTTCTCTTTGCACCAGGTGCACTCAATGGACTTTGATGACACGTGGCACCCAGCCACACACCCGTCCGGGGCGGTGCTGCCCGCTGTCCTTGCACTCTCAGAGGCCTTTTCACAGAAGAAAAAGATCTCTGGGCTTGACCTGCTCTTAGCTTTCAACGTGGGAATTGAAGTGCAAGGCAGGTTGCTACGCTTTTCCAGCGAGGCCAGAAACATCCCCAAAAGGTAACTAAAATACTTCAAAGAGTAACTCGAGTACAAGGTTCTCCAGGGCTAATAAACTTAATTAAATTCCAGTAAAGATACAAATACGGTGTTTTCTACATTGGTTGTCCAGAAATTTCATAGAATCATAGAATCTTAAAGGTTGGAAGGGACCTCTAGAGATCATCTAGTCCAACCTTCCCAATTTAGCAAAGATTTACGCAAACCCCAAAGGAGCTTGTGCATACAGTGAATCCATGTGCCTTTATAAAACACAGTAACGAAAGAGGTTTTGTTTTCTCAGGTTTCACCCCCCAACTGTGGTTGGCACAATGGGCAGCGCAGCGGCCTGTGCCAAGCTGCTAGCTCTGGACCAGCTGAAATGCAAGAACGCCTTGGCTGTCGCTGCGTCCTACGCGGGTGCCCCGCTGGCCAACGCTGCCACCCAAACCAAGCCCCTCCACGTGGGCAACGCGGCCAAACACGGGCTGGAAGCGGCTTGCTTGGCATCCCTGGGTGTCCAAGGCAATGGGCAGATCTTGGACATGGAGTCGGGGATGGGGGCCTTTTATTCCGATTACAACCCACAGACGCTGCCAACCTTGCAGTCGTACCCGTGGCTTTTGGACCAGCAGGACGTTGCCATCAAACGCTTCCCCGCTCACCTCGCAACACACTGGGTGGCCGATGCCGCCGCTGCTGTTAGGAGGCAGCTCGTGGGGTGCAGTCACAACCTGCTGCCCCTCGACAAAATCAAGGAGGTCGTGGTGAAGGTGCCGGAGGTGCGGTATGTGAACAGGCCCGCTCCCGCCTCGGAGCATGAAGCTCGGCACTCCTTCCAGTTCGTGGCTTGCTCGGCCCTGCTGGATGGTGGCATGTCCGTCGGCTCCTTTGCCGGCGAGAACATCCAGCGTGCGGCCGTGCGGGAGCTGCTGCACAGGACGCGCCTCGAGCACCCAGCCGACAATGAGCCCAGCTTCGAGCACCTCTACTGTGAGGTGAGCGTCGCGCTGCCAGGCGGCCATGTGCTCAGCCACCGCTGCGACACCTTCTACGGGCACTGGAGGAAGCCGCTGAGGAAGGAGGACCTGGAGAAGAAATTCCAGTCCAATGCCTCCCAAGTCCTCTCCGCAGAAGCTGTGGAAGGCATTATAGACACCATATATAACCTGGAAAAAGTGGAGGACTGTTCTGTTTTAAGCAGATTTTTATCAGGACAGTCAGCTAGAGCACTTTCAGAGAATCTCCACTTGCTTTGAACAATATTCCATCACTCTTGAGCCCAATGTGTAGCTAGACCCTATTCCCAAAGCCAATAAAAAATCCAGGAAAATTCCTTATTTAGTGAATCTAAATTGGACTCCTGTAGCACAAGAGCCATGCTCAGCCCAATATTGTGTATTTTGACCAAATAATATACAGGTTATATATACAACTTGGTCAGAGGCTGAGCAGAGTATCTACAGTCTGCTGGCACAATCTGTCTCCACTATCTCTGTACCTCTAGAGGCAGAGCACTGCTTGCATGCTATCATAAATAAATAAATAAAAATCGACCTATTCTGTGTCCATAAATAAATTGTTAAGGAAGATGCAGATTCTAGAAGAGTGTGAAAATATTGTCTATGTGAGAAACATCCCTGTGAGAAGGGCTACAAGACACTCAGGTCCACTTTCCCTGTGTCCACAAAGCTGGTGAGTAACCACAAGGAACGAGCACACAGGCTGCCATCCCAGGTTATTTTTTCTAGTAGGAAAGACTAAGGTGAGGTGGGTTATGTGAGTGCTGCATTTTGTGGATGTGTAGAAGTCAGTGAAGTCTTATTATACTGTGTGCTCGCCAACAGCTACAAGTTTTAATAAAAGCTGCTCATTATGTTCCAAGTTTGCGCTCAAGATGTATCTTTACTACAACGGATACTGACTCTCTACTTACATATGATCCAGTGCTGATCAGCGGTGACAAATCTTGGCTGCTAATTCACCGAATCACACAATGGTTGAGGCTGGAAGGCAAACCTGGTGGCTTGCATATTGAAGATTGAAGGCTATGTTTTCTAAATACTTAAAACATATCTAAGTTTGCAGCACTGAAATATGTGTGCAAAAGCTCACAAAATAAAGCTATTCTGTTTTACTAACCAAATTCCAAATTACTTCATTTACTAGAGCAAAAGCAGAGTATTTTTCCACACAGTGTATTTTTAAGTCTCTGACTGCAGTGTTATAAAGCTGGTTTACCTAGGAGGCTAGGGGATGGGGAAAGCCCATCAGATATAACCATAAATAAAGCCTCACAAGGAATTATCTTTTTTCCCTTCAGATTATAGAATGGAATAGCTCACCTAGACTGAACATATATAGACTCATTTAGAACCATCTCACTTGTAATTGCATGGGGGCAGGAGGGAGGGAACATCAACTATAAATTGCTGATCACCATTAGTTACGTGCTGAAAGGACAAGGGGTAGGGAGCATTCCCACTTTGTTTTGCCAAGCCTAAGCACATTCAAGATTTGGAGGGAAAAAACACCTTCAATAGATATGTCCTAATTTAACGGGGGAAAATGGATCAGGTTGTAGTAACCCTTCAGTGTATTACAGGTTAAAAAAAAAAAAAAAGTGAAGTTTAGCACTATTTTATTAATACAGCCAAAGGCAGCTAGATGTTCAGGTTTAGTGAGTGGATTTTCTTGCAGACATCTACACTCTTCCAGTCAGGCGAGTTTCAGAACTTCTTCTATCATTGTTCCGATTCCGTCAAAAATTTCATGCAAAGGAGCCTTGCACATGAAAGCACAGGTAGTGACTATCTTGTTGGCTTTATCCACGTGGGATTCATTCACATTTTTGCAAATGTGCTTACATCCAAGCTCTGTTATAGCAGATGCTGTTTCAGCATCAGGAAATCTGTAAATAAAAAGATATTAATAAATATAAAAAAGAGATACTGTGCCTGTAATGTTCTGATGCCATAATCTGGATGAGAGAATAAACAGAATATTGCAGGAATATTTTAGCCTTCATTGGCTCAGAGGCAGGTGTTTGAGGTATTCAGAGGGGTACTCATCTTCTTTACATTTTATTTTTTACTGTAATGTGCCTGTGGATGTTAGCATCACAGAACATGTCACAGACCAGTATATTTCTGAATTCAGGGCTAAGTTGTTCAAGCACCAAAGTGTCTAACAAACTTCTGACCTCACATTTTCATCTTCTCTGCTCTGAAAGTCAAAAAGTTTAAAAAGATGAAAAATACCTAACTAGTAAGTGACCCAAAGGTTACACATATGGGGGAGGTGCGATTTTGCCCAGACAACCAGCTGTTTTCTAACCCCACTGCCCACATCAGGTATCTCCATCTGTGCCCTTCTCACCTTCCGTCAACATTTTTGTCTTGGCCAACAGTGACCTCACAACCAGGAAAGACTTTCGCTGCCAACACGGGGGCTATGCAGCACAGACCAATGGGCTTCTTGGCGCTGTGGAAAGCCTGGAGCGTGGCTCTCACGTGCTCATTGACAGTGCAGTTCTTGCCGTCCGCTGCCCAGGAACACAGGTTCTTTGCTACACCAAACCCACCTAATAAACAAAGTTCAAATAATTAAATTCAAATGAGGCAAATGTAATGGCACCATTAAAAAACATTAACTACCACCCTAGAAGGAAATTACTTTTTTTTGGGAGGGGGGGGCTTTTCACAATGTAATTACAGTATATGTAGGAATTTTAAGTTACTCTGGTGAAAGTTTTCAAAGCTTTCAGCAGATGAAACATGATGGATTTATGTTATGTATTTAGCTGCAGAAATTTGATCCCAGGTCTTTTGCACAGGCCAGCAACCTTAGCCTTGTTTCAGTGAACAATAAAAACAGAAATGGGAAACTCCAACTGCATTTGCTAGGCATTGGAAAAGCTGCACAGTCTCATATGCACCCATCAATAAGTAGGAGGGGGATTAAAAGAGCAGTGAATTAAAAGTTGGAGAGGGCAGTTCAAGAGAGTAATGTAGACAGTGGATTGACCCTCTGGAACGATTTCACTGATGAGTTTTAGCTAATATTTAAACAGAGGTTTTTTTTTTCTTCTAGAATTTTTGGACTTTTTTCAGACTTAAAACCATAAAGCTTGGTTAACATAATCCGCAGATACAGAAATGATGAAATAATTTTCTGCTAAAAATAAAGCTCAATTTGTCATTCTAGAAATTAGTTATAAGAAGTAATCCTTTATCTGCATTTGATCCTCATTTAATTCTAGAAATAGACTATATTTTTAGCACCTCCATTTGCTGGATTTAGGACCATCTAAATTGTCAAAGTTATTAACAAGTTTAACTGTCCATTTTATTCGATTTCTTATGTAATGTGCACATCAACTTTTCTATGATAATAAGTATTTCAAGGGACAACATCAAAAAGTTTTTCATCTTTAATGTTTTTGCTTTCATTTCATCCTCTTCACTCACTTTTGACCATTACCTGAAATCTCTGAGGTAAGATTTTAATTTTCAAACTTAATAGAGTTTATTTCCCTCTAGCAGTTATTACTGCAACACCCCTGAGCCCGAGTTATAACAGAGCATGAAATTAATGTGGAAAATATTTGCTAGCCTCTACTCCCAGACCAGCCCTGGTGGCACTAACTTATTCTCGTTTTAGAAGTGTATTTATCAGCATTAGACACATGTGCCACCTGCTGGCCTTAGAACAGATGACAACATAACAATTTTAGAAACTGTATTTAACAATATTATGTATATTCTGGAAAGTGATCTTGAGCATGTCATCATTTCCTCAGAATACTTTAGTTTCTTCATTTCAAAAGGTTTGGGTATATAAAAGAGTATTCCACAAATGTGCTCGGTTTAATTTGATCAGCAGCAGATCAGATACATAATTAAAACAGGCTCCCGTGTGCCAGTGAGCACCATCTACCTGGCAACCTGCCATTCTGCCATCAGTGTCACACACATTAAAATTAAGGCACTGCAACCCAGTGTCAAGTTGGCCACAAGCAGATGTGGAAGTCCTGAGCGCCTCTAGAAAGAAGGCACCATTTCATACATGATCTAACCCCAGAAGAAGGCAGAAGCATTTTAAACTAATAAACAAACTGAGATGGCTCATCCGCATGCAAGAGCTTGCTAAAACATCTCCTCATCCCCTAAAGAAAATAAATAAATAAGAAATCTCTCAATTTCAATAGTATAATTTATTATTTAAATGGATTTAAATATAAAAAAGAACTGGAGGCAAAGCAGTTGCTTGCAAATCTAAAAAGGTGGTGTGATTTTCTTTTAAAGGCACCTACCAGGGAAAATTACTGCATCGAATTCACTAACTTTCAGCTCAGCCAAATCCTGGATGTCACCTCTTGCCAGTCTGGCACTTTCAACTAAGACATTTCTCTTCTCTCCTGAGGGGCTTCCTTTTAAATGATTGACTACATCGCTTTGCTCAATATTGGGAGCAAAAATCTTCACCTAGAAGACAGAAAGAAAGCAACTTTGTGTCAGTAAACAGAACTCATACATATTGGTGAAGATCCTCTAATCAAAGCAGTTTCTGTTCCCAAAGTCTCTTACCCCAGGAAAATGGATGGTCTACAGGGTGACCTATTGCAACAAAATACCTTAGGTGACAGATGGTCTGATGCACGGTGATGGTGAAACCTCCTGCTTCTCCCCACACTCATCTCAGGCCTGCAGGGGACTGATGGGAGTGTGGCCTTATGCCACTGCCAAGTTTAGTGGTCTTGCCAGGGCCCACCTTCCTTCACTCTCTGGTGGCTAATCCAAGGAACTAACAGTACATTCATTTACATATATATATATATATATACACACACACACACACACATATATATATATATAGTGTACATATATATGTGCATAGATATTTCATTTTATATATATATATATATGGCATAGATATATGTGCATAGATATATGTGCACACACACGCATTTATATCAGACATATTTACATTATACCAAAATCAGGTCTCAGGCTGCTACTATATTTTTATATATCTATATATTCTGCTGATATATATGTATCTCATATGATACAGAGTCAACTGAAAAGAAAGACTGATTTGACCTTTATGGGGCACCTCTATAGGACCAGTGTGCTAGAAGAGATGATAAAAGGAAACTGATGCTTTAATGCATTTTTCCTTGCAGAAATTAAAGTTGGGCAACTTCATTCATTTTTCCTGAAAGACTAGAAACAGGATGAAGAAAAGAAAACAAGAAAGAACTTGGTGTGGTTAAGCCTGAAAGGTTGCACGGGAAGCACGAAAAAGAAGAACTTTCACATCTCTCGCTTTGATGCCTGCTTGCCCACTCCTCGGGGGTCACCGATTCCATCTCCGCTGGCGTGGCTGTTCTGAACGTGGGGTTTTTTGGCGATCCGCTATAAACTCCGCCCTGCGCTCGGGCATTCAGCTGCGGTGCTGCCGGCGTGGCCAGGCCCCGAGCACGGGCTGGCGACTGACCAGCGCCTGCAGCCGAAGCCGAGGGAAGGGCCAGAAAGCTACATCCTGCTCCACGGGAATGCGAGCTACCCCAAAATAGCATTATATACATATATAGTAATATAGATATAAAAGTAAGACCAAAAAAAAACAACAAAAAAAGAGCAACCATCCGGAAACGCCCGGGCAATGCCACCCGCGGGCCGCGCCCCCCAACGCGCGGCCTCTGGGCCAAGCGCCGCCCCGCCCGGCCGGCCGGCCCTACCTGGGCGCCGCGGCGGCTGAGGTGCACGAGCGCCGCCGACGCCTCGTGGATCTCGCTGCCGTCGAAGACGCCGCAGCCGGCGAGCACCAGGGCCGCCCGCTTGCCCATGGCGGCAGCGGCAGCCTCCGCGCTGCGCTGCGCAGGCGCGAGGCGAGCGGCGCCATCTTGCGGCGCGGCCGTGTAGCGCGCGGCGCCATCTTGCGGCGCGGCCGGGTGGCGCCGGTTCGGTCCATCGGGAGCGGCCATGCGCCCCGTGAGGGCAGGGCTCGCTGCGCTCGGCTGCAGGGCAGCGGCGGAGGTTGCGCGGGGACCGGGGCAACCCATGTGTTCAGAGCGGGAGCCCCAGCAGGGTCTGGGCCTTGGAAGGGGCTTCCGAGCCGCGTGTTCGGGGGGACGCGCGGGATCCCAAGCTGCGGTGCGCGATGGGTGGGGAACCCAACTCCTTCCTGGCCTCACTTACTCACTAGTCTTCCCAGATGGAGCCCAGCCTAAACCATAGCTAGCCCTGTCCCCAGTTTTATGGCTTGGGAAATACCTTGGGCCCGACTGGGCTGAGCTGAGCCCGTCCCAGCTCCGGAGCTGCCGCGCCGTGAGCCTGCCCTGCTCTGGGACCTTGTTGTGGCCCTGGGTCCCTGTGACAGCTTCACGTCTTATCCCGCATGGCTTCCCGAAGCACGAGAGCAGGGAGAGGCTTCCACCGTTCCCTTCTGTAGTTTCCGACATTGCTCCAGGACGACGTTTTCCTCTTTTACACAGCGGGGCTGCCCTCACTCCCCGTCTGCGGCCGCAGTCCTCCGCAAGCGCCCTCCGCCGGTGGCCGCAGCGCCGGCCGGGCCGCCCCGGGCACAGGGCGGGGGCAGCGCCGGCCGCCTCCCCGCGCCGCTTCCCCCAGCCCCGCTCCCGCCCCCGCGGCCGCAGCAACACGGGGCCGCCATGGGCGCCGCTCGCCTCTGCCAGCGGCTGCTGCTGCTGCTGCCGCTGCTGGCCTGGCCGCCGTGCTGCGCGGCGCGGCGCCGCTGGCCCGTGCCTTACAGGTGAGCGGGGCGGCACACGCCCCGTCCCCGTCCCCGTCCCTCAACGGCTGCCGGGGCCAACGGGCGCGCAGTGGGGGACGGGACGGGCCAACGGCTGCCGGGGCTAACGGCCGCGCGTGCCGTGAGGGCGGGACGGGCCAACGGGCGCGCGTGCCGTGAGGGCGGTCGCGGGCCAACGGCTGCCGGGGCCAACGGACGCGCGTGCTGTGGGGGGCGGGACGGGCCAGCGGCTGCGCCGGGGTTGGCGGCAGTGGCGGGCGGGGCGCAGTTTCTGCCCTCTGCAAAATGGCTCCCCAGGCTCTCCTGCGTGTCTTGTGTAGGCTTGTTGCTTATGACAGGAGGTGTTACCTGATTTAACTGCCATTTAATGAATAGCTAAGATTCGGAAGAGAGGACAGGCGCTTTTCGGGCGTGGCCAGTGACAGGACAGGGGGTAATGGGTATAAATTAAAACTCAGGAAGTGCTATCTGCATCTGAGGAGGAATTTCCTTCTTGTGAGACTGACAGAGCCCTGGAACAGGCGGCCTAAGGAGGCTGTGGAGTCTCCTCTGGAAACCTTCCAGACCTGCTTAGATGTCAGTTGTGCGCCAGGAAATACATTTGAAGCAGATCTCAAGTATTCTTTTGTCAGTGTCAATATGTGCCTGATTTTGTGAATACAAGCCACCCTTTCCAATCCTCATCATTTCCATGGCTTAGATAGCAGCAGCTACTGTGTGATTTGCACCCATGCTGCATAGCTGTAAGTCACGTTGCTTTTGGAAGTCTTGCAAACTTAAGAATTCCAAGTTGTGTGGAGTCGGGATTGCAGATTTGTTCTGCTGCCCAGCGAGGCTCCCTGACTCACTCTCAGGAAGTCCCCCGAGGCAGTTGCTGCGGCACCGGGCTGTGCTGACTGCTCTGCGTCCTCTCCCAACACAGGCGCTTTGACTACCGGCCCAAAACGGATCCCTACTGCCAAGCTCGTTACACTTTCTGTCCCACCGGCTCTGCCATCCCCCTTATGAAAGAAGAGGATGTCATTGAAGTGTATAGACTGCAGGCGCCGGTGTGGGAATTCAAATATGGAGACCTCCTGGGACATCTGGTAAGGCCATGGTTTTGGTAACGGAGTCACAGCAGCAAATTCCGCTGGCACCAACAGCAGCTCCTGTGGAGCCTTCGTTGTAACATATGTCCCTGTGGAAGAGTGCAGGTTGACACGGCTTAGGCTAACTGGGAGAGGGGCCTGAAAGGCAGTGTTTCAAACAAAAGTTACAGAATTTAGCCAAAGAAAAGAGCACGACTGGGGCTGCTCACGGGTTTGAATATGTTCCCCTGCAAAACTGGATATTGGGACTGTCCAGTATATATACAACACTTACATTTGGGGGATTTTATTCTCCACTAACACTACACCTGAAAGATACACGAGTTTGGCCCCTTTTGTCTGATGAAATATCTGCTTAGTGCAGTAAGTATTTTAAGGCATATTTATGTTGTATTTGCATGCACATGGATATCTGTCCAGAGTGGAAAACTGATCCAAATGATGCATCAAACAAAGTTGTCTGCCTTTATTGCTCTTTCTTGGGTTTTATAAATAATGTTGGATAAAGTATCCATTCCTGCAGACATGCCAATATGAAAGAATTCTCAATGATTCTGTAGGTCTAGTAGCAGTATAAATAAGCTTATAAAAAAACAAAGATGGGAATAACTTCAAATATCATTATCTCAATTATTAAACCAAAGTAGGATTTATACATTTGCCATGTAGCTTTTTAAAAAAGTATTTGTCTTGTTCCTTTTGTGGCTTTTGTTACTATGTTCTAGTTTTGGTGACTCAGTTCTATTCATTACTTTGGGTTCTCTGTGAGGTAAAGGTTCACAACTGTGAGTTTTTACAGGGAGCTCCCACTGGATATGTGCCTCCAAATAACAAAATATACAGTGGATGAGCAGACAAACACTGAGGCAGCGTGCCTCCATATGCATGATGCTGTCTGTATTTTCTTTTGTCCTTTTATTTTAAAAATCTTTTTTTTTTTTCCCTTCCCAGAAAATTATGCATGATGCTGTGGGCTTCAGGAGCTCTCTGACTGGCAGGAACTACACAATGGAGTGGTACGAGCTCTTCCAGCTTGGGAATTGCACTTTTCCCCATCTCCGGCCTGGCATGGATGCACCTTTCTGGTGTAACCAGGGAGCAGCCTGCTTTTATGAAGGAATAGATGATGCTCACTGGAAGGAAAATGGGACCTTGGTTCTCGTGACCACAATATCAGGTACATTTCAGACAAATCTGGTGGCACTAGTATGAAATACAGAAGCAGCCTTGTCTGGATCCAAAGAAGCATCTGGTCACTTGCTTTCTGTAGGTGGCTTGTAATGCAGTGACTGATGCTGCTAATTTGAAATAGAAAAATTTCCTCTGCCCTTGCCTTAATATAGAAGGGGATGAAGCCACTGGCTTTTGAACAGCCTGTGCTGAAGAGAGGTTGTTAAATGAAAGTCACTTGATGTTGCTACATAAGACTACTTGAGTATAAAAATAGCAAAATGGCTTGTACAGAGCGATTATGGCCTCGTTTCACGTGTTCTACCAAAACAAAACATTCTGCTGGGAAGTGACAGATGACAGCTGAGATAGATAGAAAAAAAAGATAAAAATGTGGGCATTAGAGAGCAAGTAAATAAAGCAAATTTAGAAATAGGCTCAATACACATCAAATATATTTACATATATTTTCTTTTTCCTCACTTTGTGTTACAGAAAAAGTGCAGATGTCTCCAGTGATAGGTCTATCTGTTATAGGTCTTAGAACAAAACCAGGACTTATAGCTACAGATATGTGGGTGGCCACCAGAGTAGCTTCCTGGTATACGATGAAAACTGAAGCCCTAAAATAAAAAACTCTCCCTAATAAATCCAGTTGATTGCTGTAATAATACAGTGGATAATTTGGGGGCAAAGCTCTTCAAGGACTGTTGCATTTTGTGTCAGCAAAAGCATTTACTCTGTTCACTTGGTGAGGTGGCCTGCTGCTCAGCGCAGCATCAGGTGGCAGCTGCATACTCTTCCTTATAAAAAAGCAGTTAGAGCCAGACTTAAGCCCTGAAGAGTAAGGTTTTATAGAGCTTCTGAAAGGGTTCTGGAGTGACCTGTTCATAATAAATGCACTTATTTTATGTTTGTTTTGTTGCCTCTTTTTTTTTTTGGTTTTTTTGTTTGAATCTTAATTAGAGCAGCCAGATAGATGAGCTTCACCACCAGACTGTGGGTGTTTACTACCTTGAAGGCTGTATTTTTTCAAAGCATTGCTGATGATTTTGCTCCTTGCAGTTTTCAGCAAACAGCCTCTTGCACTTGTGTCCTGAAACCTGGCGGGACATATTTCACTTGCAGGTATCTGCCATCCCATTACAAGCTTTTATCAGGTCTTCAGGGCTGCTTCCTTTGCTTTTAGAAGGTGAGCAGTCACTCTAGGAGATGCATAGCCCTCAAAACTGTTCCTGAACAGGGTTTGAACATTCATTCAAATTTGTTTTTTCCTAGTGTATCAATTTACTTTTTTTTTTTTTTTGCAGTCCTCAATTATTTAAAATAATCTTAAGATTCTCATTTTTCATCCTGAAAACATAAATAACAGTATTATCATGGAGACACAAAGCAATTTTTTTTTTGTTTAATGGTTGTTAAGAGCAGAAGTTTAGACAAGGTCCATCTTGTTAGGAGAGACAAATCCTTCAAAACACTGCTGAATATTCACCAGGAAGCCAATTTGCTGGGAACTGGAGAAGCTAAGGGGCAGCTGCAAGGCCATCTGAAAAGTACAGTTCCTGATACAGGTTCTTATGACTTGCTTGTTTATTAAACTAAGGCATGGGCAATTAAAAAAAAACCCTCACTAATCCAACAATTGTCACAACCAGAATATGCCAAGTGTATTCTAAACAAAAATGACTCTCTGGGACTTTAAATATACTCGCCTTCATGTGCTGCTTGTATCTCTTGGCTTAGGTCACTACCAAGACCAAAAAGCTCAGCTAGCTTTTGCTAGCTGAGAAGTTGCTGGAAAAAAAGGGTACCTCACTCTAAGGTTGAACAGTTTTCTTTTGGGAAGAGGCATGAAAAGTTTTGACTGAAATTGCTGAATAAGGGTAAAATTGTAGGAAGTGCTGAAACACTTGCAGCTCTGGGAGTGCTTTGTCAGCTTTGGTTACAGGTAGTGTAACCTACTGTGTTTCTTTGTGCCTGGAACAAAATTACAGGTGTTGTGGTGCTCTGAAGTTTAAACAGTTTGGAAAGAGGGCAGAAAAAGGAGACACAATTGAAATAACTTACGTGTAAATACAGTTTATTCAGAGGGCTCTCACATCTCCCTCCAGCCACGCCTTGTTTCTTTGGATGGGATGTTGTAGATGAACTTTGCAGGAAAGCAATATGCTGAATCCCATGTTTCCAAGTATTTTTGTTAACTTGTTTGTGCACTGCTTATTTTCCTCTCCTGTAGGAATCATGTTTAACGAAATGGCCAAGTGGGTAAAATACGACAACGAGACTGGCATTTACTATGAGACGTGGACAGTCAAGGCAGGTCCTGGGAAGCAGGCGGTCATATGGTTTGACTCTTACGAGTGCTCCAAATTTATCCTGAGAACATACCAGAAGCTGGCTGACTTGGGAGCGGTGTTTAAGAAGATTCAGACAAACTACACCAGCATCATTTTATTCAGTGGGGAACCCATCTATTTGGGAAATGAAACATCTATTTTTGGTCCCCTAGGAAACAAGACACTGGCTGCAGCTATAAAAGACTTTTACTATCCATTCAGACCCCATCGGACAGTTGGAGAGTTCTTTGTGGATCTTTTCAAAATAATTGATCGTGTTGTCTTGAATCATCAGTTCTACCTCTTTTACAACTTGGAATATTGGTTTTTACCTATGAAATTCCCCTATCTCAAGATTATTTATGAAGAAGTCCCTTTACCTAATGGAAGCAAAATATCCACTGGTTCATAAGTAAGTACCAACATTAGCCAGGACATGCGCCATGTTTTGGGGTAATTGCTGTTCTGTGCAGTGTATGATTCCCTGCTAGCCGGGAAGTCGCTTTGGGAAGGCTTCGCTGGAGCAGGTTGAGGAATGTGGCTTTCCTTGACAGCTGCCAAACGTCCCTGAAGGCTTTGGAGCAGTACTGGCTTCTCCTGCTTCCATGGAACTGTGCTCCTTGGACACTGCAGTGGCTACAGCTCCTGATGAAGCTGTTGCTTGCGGGGACACAATGGGACACGTGGAACTGAGAGGCCCTTCTGGTGCGACAAGCACAGCTCTCCATGCACAGGAGCTGAGACACGAGTGCCTGGATGGGCTCCCGTCCCTCAACACGTGCCTTAGCTCTGGCTTCCTTCGCTTTGTTGGGTGAAGTGGGACCTGGGAACTCTTCTCTGATCGATCACATGGCCACCTAGCAGCGTGGGGAGGGTGAATATGTTTAAGGAGGGTATGAATGTTACCTCGTCTCACCACTTTGCTGCTCTCAGCTGCACTGTAAACTTAATGCAGACAACTCTTCCTTCGGTTGGCCTGGTGGTTTCTATCATGGGTGGCAGGCAGACAAACCACTAAGGATCAACTCTAAAGTGTAAAAAGTGCTCTAGCTGGCTCCCTGGTTAACAGAAGTCAAGCTGAGGCTTAAATTAGCCCAGATTCCTATTCACATCTGTGTGTTCCTTTTTCCTATTACAGCATAGAGTCATTAATATAAAAGAAGTAATCACATGTGGGGTGTGACAGTCACAGGCATGAGTCAGTGCTTGTCACAGAGAGGCCTTGGAGGAGCAGCTGCACGTGCTGCTGGTGGCTGTGCTGGCCGGGCAGGGGCTCTGTCAGCTCCAGTGCCTTGAGGAGTCATTCCTGGGGGGGCCTAGGGTAGCTGGGCAGCTTTTGGCTGCTAAACTCCAGTGCTTTCCAGTGGATGAAGCCTCTGCCTTGGTTGCTGCAAGGCCTCTGTGCAGCGAGCTCGTGCCCAAATGCAGCGTGGCCACTTCTTTCAGCTGCCTGCAGAACGAGTCGCGCTACTCCAGGCTGGGTTCTGCTGCATCGTAGTTAAGCAGTTACACGACGAACAGACCGCTATGTGCACAGGGCTTTCTTGGCTGGAGCTGAAATCACAGCCTGCAGCTGCTGCACCTAATACAAGTATGCATCAGATGTGGTTCAAATCATACAAATGGCCAAAAAAAAGGACCTCATATTAAGAAAATATCATTACTAAGAAAATATCATATCATTATTTGGATTATACCGTTACACAGCGAGGTGAGCATCAGAGCTAATATGAGGAGTGAGGTAAGGAGAGAGCACCACCGCTTAGCAAAAGAGAGCTGCTCATTGGGCTCCATGGTTCTGTGGAGCTTGGAAGCTTGTTTTGTACCATGCCTTGAAAGAGCAGCCACCAAGAACACCATCAGGGACCCAGGACTCCATCCCGGGCTCCACAACCTGAGTTTCAGCTTCTTTGCACAACAGCCTCCAACGACGCAGACTGGGCGGCAGGGGCAAGAGTTTCCCTGGCCCCAGGGGCTGAAGCTCTTGTTGCTGCTCATGTTTACAAGGTTGAAACCCATCTTGAGAGCAGCACCTGCATCAGCTTTTCCGGGTAAGAGCCCATAGGCTCCAGAGTATGTGTTACAGCAAAATAAGCTCAATTAAGCAGACTGTACAGATTAAACAGGAAAGGTGTGACAAGCTGCTGGGTTACACAGATACCCAGTACAGCCAAACATTTTAGCTTGAAGGTGGAGAACAATGTATGTCTGGTACCCAAAAGACAAGGGTTGCATGTCAGGGACACTGCATTCCCCTCCTGCTGCCTCTGAGAAGAAGCAGGAGGGCACAGGAAAGGGAGCCACTCCTGGAGCTAGAAATGGTTTCACTAACATTCAGCCTGAAGCTACAGCCTTGCCTGGAGAGTGTTTTGCAGGAGCCCTCAGTGCTGAGGCTTCCTAGCGGATGTTTCCATAAGCGAGCGCTCCAGCTCAGGGCTGGCTGCCTCCCTGGCTCTGCACGAGGGCGCAGTGAGTAGCAGGGCCCCAGCTGCAGCGCGAGCTGAAACTGCTCCCAGTCACAGGGTGACTCCTGTGAGAACAGCCCCCTGCCCCCCACATTCACCCTACTCTAGTTGTAAACACTCACACTGGCACCGTGAAGATTATCTTTTTTTTTTTTTTTACTTTTGCAGTCTTACTAACATATTTTTATACAAATGAAAGCAAATTATAGTATTACATTAACAATTTCTAATACAAAACCCCCACATTTAATGAGATTTTAAAAATCACAAAACTGCAGAAACACAGTTACCCTGTGAAGATACCCAGTCCACTGAGCAACACTTCCTCAAAATAGAGTTCTGAGCATCTTCAAGGTCATAAGGATAAGGGTAGCAGAGGTGGCCTCTACCCTTGGGCAAGTGAGGAGGATCTCTTTGCCAGCAGGACCAGCTCCAGGGAAGCAGCCAGCAGCAAAGCCTGGCGCAGCAGCAGGCCCAGCCCTGGCCTGACGGGGGCCGCTCACATCTCAGCCCCACTGAGCAGCCACATTAATAGCCAAGTAGCTGAGCGGTGCCGATCAATAATGCAACAGAAAACACAGCAAAGCTGCCGGGGGCGGTAAGAAAGGAGCTGCAGCCGCAGCACAGACAAGATGCTGCCCAGGCCCCTTAGGCTAACGCTTCCCCTAATAACTGCACTTACAAATAGCCAAAAAAAAAAAGGGTTTATTTTTGCATATTGCTCTACTTCACTGATTGCTTAGTTCACACAAGTCAACTGCTTTTAGGTTTTTAAATATTATGAAACGATTCAACTAGCTTAATTACAAGGTATACAAAATGATCATCTATCAAACATTCACTTTATACAGAAACATTTCAGAAACAGATTTACAGTATAAGGTAGTTTATACAGCTGAAGCAACTGTTACAAAGCCGTTTTCCTTGGATTCTAAGCAGCAATTAGGCCTAGGATTTTGTGAAAAGTTCTTGGCCACCTCTCTACCATGAGCTTTTTATTTGCTGTTCGCATCCGTGTGGTCACGTTCAGCGGCGCAGCGTTCAGCTAACAAACCACACAGGGCTATGGTGCTTTTGCTCCCTATGCTGCAAAACCGGCTCACGCACGAGGAACGCTCCTTAGCTCCCATAAGGTTTTAAATACAATATATCTACACTTCAGTCCCAGAATGCTTGCGCTTCCTGAGCTAGACATAATACCTTAAAACAGGTTTAGGCGTGGATCGGAGACCCCGTAAGCAAACTATGTTGAAATGCATAGAAGAAAAACAAAACAAAACAAAAAAAAGCCCCCACACTTCTGTTCACTGTCATGACTCCTGTAGATACACATTGCACTCTAGATACATATTTTATATGGATTTAATAATCCATTGAATAAAGGTAGCAAATTTAGTGTTTTAAGTATCGAAACTCCATGACTATTACATTTGCCTCTTAAGACTTTTATATAAAAGAAGGTGCAAGTTTCACGGCATACGACAGATTCCAGACCAGCCCATCCCACCATCTAGAGCCTAGAACAGCAGCTTCCTCCATTAAGATCAAATCCAATCCATTTTCAGATCCAACTCAAAGGAGGACACAGGGAACTGGTACAGGTGCATTTGCAGGGACATTCCCCTACTGTGAGCATTTTATTTTCTTTCTCTGCAAGTCTGTGGTCACTGTCAATGAAACAGCAAATCTGAACAGGAAGTGTTTTGTCTGGATGAGAAAAAAAAAGGGTTGGAGCTATTCACAAGTTCTATTTTCAAATCTGGATTTTACAGGTAGCTCTTCGGTGAGTGATTATTTTTCTAGGAAATAACGCAGTAAAACTACAGTATTCAATAAGCACATAGGATGAATTGCAGCATGGCAAGCTTGGGTTTAAGGTGCTATTCCATCTGCCCGGAAATGGTCCGGGGAGTTTACCAGGTGGGCATCATGTCTGGGAACCAGACCCTGCCGAGATGCTTTGAAACTTCCCAATGAATCTGCTCCAGGCTGTATTTCTGGTCAGGAATCAAGACCTCCTCCATGATGGAGAGCTGCGAGAGGCGGCCGCCGCACATCTTGACGAACTCCACGAAGGCGCTGCAGGACACCTCGCACTCGCCCAGGCCGATGGCCGAGAGCTGCTTGCAGCGCTCCGCGATGCGGATGAGCTCCTCGTCGAGGGGCCGCAGGCCGTTGGCGCACACCACGAGCTCCACGAGGCGCGGGCACGTCATGCCCACGCGGCCCAGCACGTCCTTGCTCACCGACCTCCCGAAGTAGAGGTGCGTGACGGGCGTCTCGTAGCGAAAGAAGGGGTCGAACTCCTCTTCGTACAAGAAAAAGTACATGACCAGGTTGACCTTGGGCGAGTGCCTGATGAAAGCGTCCCAGCTGCTCTTCTCAATCGCGTGGAACTGGGTCTGCCCGGGGTTCTCGCTGACCACGTCGATGCGCAGGTGCTCCAGGCGCACGTGCTTCTCCGAGGACAGCGCAAGCAGCAGCTCGTCGCTCAGCAGGTGGTAGTTGAGCGCCAGCTCCCGCAGCCCGTGACACTGGTCGGCCACACACAGGATGCCTGTGGACAGGGAATGTTTTGAGATGCTCGCACAGGCCAAACACTCACACCCCAACAGGAAACAGCGCCAGTTTCTTCATGCACATCAAGAAGGTGCCAAGATACCTGAACACAGGATCATGATATAACATCAAAACAAAACCACCCAGGTCAACCCACGTTTGAGCCTGCTTTACACAGAGGTGCTCTCAGGTGTTACTGCATACCGTGTGCTCTGCCCAGGAAGACACACGTCCTCCACATGCTTACAGTGCTGTTTTGCTAGAAATGGGTGGTAAACTTAACATGTCCCATTGTCATACATTGACAGGTACCAGCAATGGTACCACACAGGAGCGCTGCCGAACAGCGTTCCCAGAGACCAGACATGGTCCTTCCATCAACAGAGAAACGGGAACAACATTTAGTGAGAACTGCCAAGTCTGAACTCAATACCCTACAGCTCTGAGTTGAGGAAAAGAAATATTAAGAGATAGCAGTTATTTTAAGATGCAGCTCAGCAAAAGCCTATACTGAGCTTAAAGTTAGGCTGACCTCTGATCTGTGATCTCCCTAAATGAGGAGACAGGAGTATTGCCATAAGATTCACTCTGTGAACATCCACATACCCAGTCCTGTCACTACAGGGTGTGTGGCAGTCCTGACAGGAGCTGCAGCTCTGACAGGAAAGGGCAAGCCCAGAAACTGCCCGCACGGTCACCCTGGTTCCGCCTTCTCCAGCCCAGCCCTAACGTGGCCTTCTCTCCAGCACATCATTCCAAACACCCTTTGGAGGGTTTGATACCGGTCTTTCCCTCCATCCCTGCAGCAGTGGAGTCTCTGGCACAGCTCGCATCTTCCCCTCTGCCCTTGGCTAACACAAGTCTCAAGTCCTCCTCTGGGATCGAGCTCTCTCCTGGAGCTTCAGTTTGAAGGCTCATTTTACCACCTGAAAAAGTGCCTAGTAATTGTGATTCTCTTGGTTCAATTGAAGCTTTTCCCCCTCCAGTTTATAGCAACATGATTACAATACTGACGGGAGGAAAAAGGAAAAAAAAGAAGGGTAAGTCAGTGCTCAGAGCTTCCCATTTCCTTTTGAGGGTCTCCCTTTGGCCATGTGCTTGTCCGGAAGCCTCCCGGCACTTTGCTGCACCCTTTCTCCTGCTCAGTGCACAGGGAGGCCTTCATTAAGCTACCCAGTCACCCTGCCCCTTCGTCCTACTGCTCTCAGCTCTAGAAGGGCGACAGTAGCTGTGCTCCTCCTCCTAGCAGGCACTGCTGCTTCTTCCCCCACGTTCCTTCCATCCACAGCCCAGCACAAGAGGCGCAGAACAGCACGCAGCAGTCGGGCGGTGCCGTGAACTTGCCCAGCTCTCCCAGCACAAAGCCAGGCTGCTCAGGAGCCCAATCCCAGGGAACTGCTTTCCCTCACGTAGCTACAAGCGACTGCTGGGGCTGCCTTCTCCAGACACACGTCCCTGCTTCCCGCACACCCAAGGAGTCTCAACTTTTGAGTCAAAAAAAAGATGATCAGTTTAACCAGGGGAAACAAAGCCCTGTCTACGGTTATTAAGCCTTAAGGAAATCCCATTTCAATTCACACACTGTTAAACGTTCTCTCTGCTCGATCAATCTGCTGTGAAACCCAACTGTGGTCTGAGGATTTATCAGTGGAAATCCCACCACAAGAGAGGAGAGCTTGTGTTTGAGCTACACAGTGGTGACCTCTGTTACTGTGCAGCTTTTGCCACAATCTGAGGGCTCCTGCTGCTGAACCTTACGTGTAACACGTTTAATACTGAGCATTTCACCGTATGAGCACCAAGAAAGGCATCCTAATTATAACTGTTCCTATGAGAAATCTGAAGAGAAGTTCCAAAGAGGCCCAACTGCACTGCGTGCCTTCATTCTCAGTGCACAAGTGCAGTGCAACCACTGAGTCCTTTTAACCACCACAAGCAGCGAGTTATTTGCCCAAAAAGCCATGCCCTGCTGCATTCCCAGACAAGTATCCACTCGGCAGTGCCACCAGAAAGGGAAGCATGGGATGGAGAGACAAGCAGCTGAATTAACCCCTTCCTCTATGGCAGTGACTGTATATGCACCAGTTGCTACATTCAGCATCACTCAATTCTGCCCCCATCCCTCCTGCTCCCCAAAAGAGATTTTTCAGACAGAATTTAACAAATACACTTTAAAACCAACCCCCAAAGCCACCACAGAGCACAGGAGGACAGAGCAGCTTACCAGCTGGGGAAACGTGAGGACAGCTGCTCATTTTCAGCAGTTTGAGGGTGTCACTGTTGTTAGCCACGAGCACTTTGAGGGACGGATCGTCGACGGGTGTATCATCGATCTTGAGCGAAGAGAGGGATTTCGAGTTGACAAACACCACTGTCAGCGCCGAAATAAAGTGGGACTGTAAGAAAAGTTTAAAAAAAAGTTTAGATGAAACAGTAGCATTTAAAGAAAAACCTCAATGCCCTACACTGTATAGAGTAATCCTGCCTTATTTATTCACAGCAGTCATAGTTTGGTAGTTTCATCAAACATTCATTTAAGTCCGAACATTCAACACTGAACATCACCGAGAGGTTCACCAGGACAATTCTGCACATAGACCTGGAGACTGGAAGGGCCACAGCCAAAGCCACTGATTTGGATTTATTTATTTTTTTTTTTTTTAAATCACACAGAGCCCATGGGGCACAGGGCGGCATCCAGGCAGGTGGGAAGATTTCCAGAGAAGGAGAGTTCACAGCCTCTTTGGGCAGCCTGTTGTTTCAGTTTGTGGCTGTTTCCTCTAGTCCTGTCAGTGGCCACCATGGAGAAGAGGCCGCCCCATCCTCCTCACTGCCTCCCCCTTGAGGTATTTGTAGACACTGATCAGGTCCCCACCTCAGTCTGCTCTTCTCCAGGCTGGACAGACCCAGCTCTCTCAGCCTTAAGTGCAGGGGAACCTACACTAAAGATGTTTCCCAAATATTCTTCATATTAGTCTTCATTTGGGGCAATTTTAAGTGGATGATACCTAACATTAAGTAGTCCTTCAGATTTTTTAGCGCACAACACAGTGAAAGTGAATGAGATCCATACAGTCCTGAAACACATCATTAGGCCAAAAACTCCAGTGCATATCCAAAGAATAGTCCATTTTTTATGGGAATACCAAATCATAGGCATATCACTACAGACACTCAGACTGAGCATAGTCATGGAAAAACATATGGGAATGAAGGTGAACAGCAAAATAACCAAACTCATATTACCAATCAAGTTATAAAAATGGAAGATGAAATCCCATGTCAATAAACACCAAGCAACAGGCAGGAAGAAACAGGGGAAGATGCCGACCCAGCAGCAACTCAGTGGTCAGCAGAGCAAGTCTTTCTGTAGATTTCAATCTACAGAAATATATGACTGTGACGGATACATGCAGTGAATAATAAGTGATCTTGCTGTAGAATCTCGTGAAATCATTATTATACTAATAAATCATATTGTTAGATCTTTATTTGAGTGAAGTATATATTTGTCACTCGCCCTGCCTTCCACTCATTCCGCCACAATGACTAAGATGACACCTTTCATTAGCAAAGGTTGATGCAGGTAACAGGAGTATTTAATGTTAATGCATACAGCACATTTACGGGGCTCTTAGAGCTTTGCTTCCGGGAACGGACTGACAAAAGTGGTATTCTGACAAGAAAACTTAGGATTCAAACCGATTAAATATTTAATCCTAAATGTGTTTGTCAAATATTTATGATTACATTAAGGTTAATATTTCATGCAATAGCCAGAATATAAAAAAACCCACAAGACTTCAAAAACTTCAGAAGCAAGAATTAGATAAAGTTTGTTGGGAATATCAGTTAAATCCCAAATATCAAAACTTAAAATCCTGGAACATCACTGCATTAAAGCGTTCCAAGCAGCCTCTTAAACACAGCTGTCCTCTACTCAACCTGGTATCAGGACATTATTGCACACATGTCTTACACACAATGTTCTGATTAGTTCAGCACTTGGATTTCAGCGTGGTTCCACTCCAAGCCCCATGCCATGTAGAATCCAGTAATACGAGAGAAGGTCCCCAAACTCAATTTGCTCAAGTGTGACATCTCTAATTTTTTTTTTTTAACAAGTAAATTTACAGCAGCAATTAATATTTTCCTATCTATAAACTGGAAGATTTCGTTAATGCGAATGAAGAGAGACTTTTCAAATAAATAAGCATCAGCACTGTGTTAGCCTAAACTACTTCAGGCAGTACTTCCAAGTATATGCATTATGCACAGCACAAGAAAAGCTGGTCAAAGAATATCTACACCTTGAATCTGCAAATCTGTTAATATTGTATTTGTATTCTCTGTAATCAGAAGTTAATTCCCTTTTAGATGTTAAAACAGCTAAAGAAAAATGCACATGCTTGTAAGAGCAGGTGATTTGAAACCACAGCTTGGCGGCTGCAGTGAAGCCGGCTGCATCCCAAGAGGCGCGAGCGGGCGATTTCCTGGCTCTTCATCCCTGACACGTGTGGGCAGCAGTGTGAGCCGGGCTGGGGAGAGTCCGAAAGGGAGTCTGGTGCAGTGTGCTTAGGGGAAAGTGAAGGCAACAATGCTAAATGGGATCTACAAAAACATCTGCCAGACTTTACATTGTTAGAGGCCAGAAGAGCGCATTTAATTTATATATTTTTATATAACACACATGTTATATACACACACGTGTGTGTGCATATATATATATATATATATATATATAGATGTAAAATATAGATGTATGTAGAATATAGATACAAAAGTCGCTGCTCTCTACGAGAGATAAATCTAACTCTGCACATAACTTGCTCATTGCCGAGGCTCATTTTGAGTATACATTACAAGGCCAACTGGGAATTTATTATGAACAAAAAAGTAACATTTTGCAAGTGCTGAAACTGAATAAAACCATAACACAAGTAACAACAAATGATTATTCAACAAACTGAACAACCACCACATATTCTCAGAGTGCAAAGGAATAAAAGATCAAAACAGATTAAAAAAGAAAAAAGAAAACAGGTAAAAGGAGAGATTATTTCTAACAAATGAAGTCTGTGGGTTCTTTTCACTGCATTCACATACTTGCATGTTCACCTCTGCAAGCAGCCCAAAGAGGGAAAAGCCCCACAGAATCCAGTGAGGAATCTATAAGGCTCTTTGGAGTAAGGAGTAGAAAAATGTTCCAGAGAACCCCATGACACGACCGTGACCACTGCCAGGGACAATAACTCGTAAGTCTCCGAGTCTGTAACCTCCTGACTTGCAAAATATTTCTCAGTATTTCCAAGGAAACAAACGGGAGTACTTTGAAACATAAGCTCAGAACCATGTTCTCATATGAGCACTGTAGGAATCCATCTGAGTACAGCGCTGTGGTTCCTCCCCTTAACAGGGCCTGGTAATACAGTTTTATTTGCCTAAAATACATGGCAACCACTGCAATATTTTTCTACAGGAAAATACACGTATTAAAATACCTTGGGTAAATCCATGAAGCTTGGCCGGGCGGTTGAAATCAGCCCAAGCGTTTTCAGAGAGCAGTTCACAAGCTGTGATAAAATATCACAAGCCGCTTCCGCCGACTCCTTGCTGCTGTCCACCTTCAAACAGAGAGCACCGTTTTAGGAAAAGCTCTAGCAAACACTCTCCTCACAAAGAGCCCAAGCAGCTACACTTCAATATTGTGCTACTGTTTCAAGTGTGATTAAAAAACAAATAAATAAAAGACGTCACTGCAACTCTGTCAGTGTCCTAAACATTGATTTCCCCCTCATACGCTCTCCAGAAAAGTCAGCATATAAAACAAAGCAACAATAGCAAAACACCCCGCAACATCATCTGTCAATTTACAGCTTTGCTAAAGACTTCTGTGAAGTTTAGCATAGTGAAAGGCCAAATAAGAATTCAGAAATATTCAGTTAATACTAAGTAGCAAGCAAGTGGATACTCATTGAGCTCTGAAATGCCCTTTTTTCTCTGCAACTTCTTTATCCAAACGTAGGCAGCCTATAAAACCATCACTGTGCAAGAGAGCTGATTCTTTGTTTGGTGCTTCAGCTCACGGTGTGGAGCTGCTGGTTAAGGAGAATCCCAACCTCCCCGCCTGGGCCTTCATCATTAAGGTGACAGGTACACATGGGACACAGGCTGCACGGGCTTCATTTCGGCTGGTTACACGACCACATCACTTGGGGGGCCTCGGGCAGCTTTTCCCCAGCTCCCCAGCATGCTTTCCCAACAGTCCCTCGCATACAGCGGGTCTGAGAACTTTGCAAACTCACGGAAGACTGAAAGAAAGCCCTAGTCCCAAGATCATTACTGGGTATGCCACTGGCCAGGCTACCTTGTTAGCAACTGATCTGAGGCAAGCCTGTACTCGGGTACCCGAGTGCTCATTTGCCACTTGAAAAACATTTTTTTTTCTCCCCCTCGCCAAATCATCTATTCTTAATTTGCCCAGATAAAACTTTAAGGTTTTAGCAGTGACAGAATAATCAGTGTTATATCTACTTCTTTGTGATTATCCTCTCCTTTTACCACGGTTTAGTCTCGGTTCTGCACCATCAAGGGCCACATTGTTAGGGCCACATTCAAGAACTTCTCTCGGGATGCTCCTGCCAGTAAAAGGAATCTGAAACTCCTTGAGAGCATCTGGTGGGAAACAGCATCTGGAATCTGACACCACCAGGTCTCTGCAACACAGCTCCACGATTCTTTCTCCAGAGCCTTGAGGAAAAGCTTGTGGGAACCAGTTCCTCCCTGGCGCTGCAGCAGCAATATCCACCAACAAACACATGTGCCCCAGCTGCTCACAAGCTGCTGTTTCCCACAACACTGAAACTGCAACATTCCTAAAGCAAAAGCCTGTATGATCCATTTGCTACAGAAGCAATCTCCTTTCTAAATGAGTCAACAGCCATGAGTGCTTCACAACACCCTTCCCAAACAGAGGACACTGTAGGTGTGACCCAAGTCAGAGGCTTTAATCTGCTCCAAGTAACTGGACAGTGTGAACAGAGTCCGTTTTGACCAGGGGATATTTCCAGGCAAGCACAAGCAGCCAGTGCATCACTCCTTGCAAAGCACTTTTCCCAGGTAACAGGGTTGCTACAGCTGTACTAAACCTCACGTGCAAACAACCCCACACTGCTTAAGTGCTAAAAATGATTAGTTGGTGACTAGTACTACTGAACCTTGTATTTGTGCATTGGATGTTTTCTGACCACAAGTATGAGATTTAGCTCACTAGAGAATGTGCCAGAAGGAAATGCATAGTTTATGAGTCCTGATTAAACTTAAACTCAATTCTGAGACAGGTATTCAGATGTTTACTAGCATCAGGATTGAAATATATCTGACCATTCATTGAGGCAGAATGCCATGCAGCTAAGAGGCTCAAAGAAAGGAGGGGAAAACACAACGAAAAAGGTTATTTTCAGAACAGTTACTCTAAGGTTGAGTATGGGAAACACATACAAATAAATGAAGGAATGAGAAGATAACTTCCACATCTGTACATTCATTTACAGAGCTCATTTCTTCAAAATACTGTGTTTGAAGACCAAGCCTACTAGAGAACTGCTATACTCCTTTCTAAATAACTGGCAGGCCTGATCATGAACAAGTCATGAGCCGCCTCTTAAAACTTTAGAACATGTCACTGAATTTAAGTACATTAAAAAGCTTTGATCGCAGATGCCAATTATCACTGGCCATCAATGGCATTTACTCATTTTAACTGAATCATCGTTCTCATGTGTTTATATTTACGTGACAAACCAGCAACGCTATCTCAAGAGCAAATACATCCCCTTGAGTGTTTCCTAAGAAGAAAATAATTCTCTAAAAATCAATTATCAAAAAAAGCAGCCTGCAAAGTGTGTGTGTTACCTTGAAGCTCACGTACTGCAGATGGTTGGAATGCCTCTTAATTATTTGCTTGATGAGCTCGGGATGCGTGGCCCTCAGGTACGAGGTAGCAGGCTGGTTGAGCTCGAACTCGAAGCACCTCCAGAGGTCAGGCATGTGGAACACCTGGTTCCAGCTGCGGCAGACCTGGGAGGCGTGCGCGCGGTCCAGGAGCGGCAGGTACTGGAACACCTGCAGGATGATGTCCTGAAGCAGGTTGGCCCAATCCGGCCTCTGCACGGCTCCCCGCTCCCCATCCGTCAGCTTGTGCCGCTTGGATTCCTCATCGGCCGCCTCTTCACGTGAGCCACTCGTAGCTTCATTACTCTTCCTTCCTCGTTTCA
Organism: Nothura maculosa; assembly: GCA_032353885.1. Lineage (NCBI taxonomy): Eukaryota > Metazoa > Chordata > Aves > Tinamiformes > Tinamidae > Nothura > Nothura maculosa. The sequence goes on along the minus strand of JAUBOD010001106.1, from coordinate 727,781 downwards.
TTCTATAAATAATAATTTTTAAACAATCTATATTTATTTTTGTCAATAAGAGCTAAGAACAACAACATTTTTACTGGATAATTGCTGAAGCAAAGATGTGTGTTTTCTGCAGGTCTATTTTTGCACTTTTTTCTGGCACAAAAGAAAAAAAGACAAGTTTGCTATATGTTTAGATAGCAAACCAGTTTTTGAAATACCCTATCTTTAATATTCCTTCTCCTATCATCAACACTGCACGCTCACTTTTTTGTGCTCGAGACTGCCCTGCACTTAATGGCTTTTGCTATTTGCGGGTTGTTATTTTAGTGCCCTGCTGTTGCACAGCCACCCTGGGGAACAGCTCTGTGCACAGGACGTTGCCATCCACGTTGCTCCTCTGGGTCTATTCACCAGAAACAACAACATTTAAAGCCGAGGGAGGTACAGCATGAAATGGACACGGGCCTGCTGGCGGCTCATACATCTGACCCGATCATTTTTATTCCCAGGCATCCAGAACATCATACTTACCAGCAAAAACAAACACAAAACCAAAAAATACCCCTCAAAATGCACCTATTTTAAATGAGTATCCTTTAAAACACACTTCTTCAGTAATGTATGCATGCTTTTGAGTTTTTCAATGAACTAATTACTAATTAGGGTAACAATTGGGAAAGTTCAAGTCTAAAAGAAGCACTGCAGAAGAGGCATCAAGTCTTCCTCAAAACCCTAATAAATCCAGCAACTCTGAGGCACGGGGTATCTCAATAGCATCTACTTCTTTTACAGTGAACTCATTAATGCAAATTCTATTACTGTGCACAATAAGAGAGGAAAAAAATACTGTAAATTAAAGAGGTTAGCACCAGATTTTGAGGCACGTGTTTTTGTACAAGCCAGTTCAAACACAGGTTACTGGATAGAAGTTCAATTTCTACAAACCTCAGCGTGACAAAATGTCCTAAGACCTTAAACCAACCTACAACACGCTCAGCTCTGCTTCCTAAAAAGCCAAGGGACCCTCAGGAAGGGAATGGAAGGGGAGGGCATTGACACTTATAAAAAAGCAAAGAAAACGAAACATCATCCAGAAGATACGGATGAACTTCACACACAGTGGTGCCGTTCTGGTTTAACACTCAGCTACAACTACACGTCCATCACGTATTCAGTGGGTCCTTCCCATGCCATGCATTTTCTAGTCTTCCCAGTCAAAGGCTGGGAGTCTTTTCCCCAAATAGTTTCACTTGGATATTTAAAATGTTAAAAAGGACATTGGTTATCTTCCAGTAGATAACCAGTATCCAGCAGATCATAGTCTATATTCCCTAGTTGAGCACGTGGAGAGGGGCCAGGGCACCCGTGGCCACCACACTAGCCCACACAGCAGGGCAGTTATGAGCACTCCTAGTATAACCCTATATTAGTTATAGATTAAACTACCTTCTGAAGTCATGGGCTGCCATGGGGAGGTTTCACAGACTGCCCATAAAGCAAACAACTAATTGGGCTATCCCTGATGAGGGATTCTGGTCATAGTTTTCCTAGAAAATAAGAGGCCGTGAGTCCTACATGCTACGTGATGGAGAAGCACAAGACCCAGGAGAGGGGCCATTCCCAGGAGCGCTTTTGCTGCTCAGCTCCTGGATGCTGATTTAAAGAAAAGTGTAATCACAGAGTTTCAAAAATATCTCCCCAGAGGACTTAAAACAAACCAGCCAAACAGAACAGCTATGCCCAGAAGCAGAGACCATAACTTCAAGTACTGGATGACCACAGTGTCTTTCTTCACTTAAGGTACCAGAAGCGCTTTTTTAAAGGCCTGATCCATTTCACCCTCTCAGAGCACGCAGGCAAGTGCAGAGGATCGGGAGAACGGGCGTTTTCCCACATGACTCTGCAGAGCCCTCCAAGATCAGCCTCGAGGGAAGCTCAGGCCGGTGACCAGAGGGTGAAACCCGCTGCGGCCCCGGGCGCTGCTGGTTACCCCGGCTCGGGCCGCGGCGCCAAACGGCCCCAAGACAGGGCGCGCTCGGTGCCTACCGGCCGGCACAACTCGCCTCGCAGCTCCGCGCCCGTTTATTATTATTGTTAATATATACGTAGATATTTTTCTCTTTGTCTGGAAATGAAAAACGCGCGCGGGCTCCCAGGGGGCGCGAGCGCGGCCCCATGGCGGCAGCGGCCGGCGGCGGCCCCGGGGCGGGGAGGAGCCGCGGGGCTCCCCGGCGCCCCCGGCCGCG
>JAUBOD010001106.1:706525-722489 GCA_032353885.1 Nothura maculosa | reverse complement strand
GCAGCCCTGAGCCATGTGCTCTAGGTGACCCTGCGTGTGCAGGGGGGTTGGACTAGATGACCTCTAAGGTCACTTCCAACCTTACACATTCTATGATTCTATGATGACTATCTGAAGAAGAGTAAAGAAAGAAATCGCCTGAATAGCAATTTAATCCCAGATCAGCACTTGTAGACTAGGAATTTTAAGAACAGGAACTGAGACGTTTTGAAACATTAGGGATAATACTTACTAGGCAAGAGATTTTCCGATATGGGATGGTTACCCGAAGGCTAGGGAATTCCGGAGGAGGAGTGCAGATAAGAAGATAAGAGATAAGAAGCCTGTTAATTACAAATCTTTCCTAAGGATGTGGGAGCCTTGGTCATGCCATACAAATAACCCAACTTAAATACAATTATATAGTAGGTGGGAATTTATATATTTCCTTTCCCTCCATGACCCTAAACCAGTTTTCCTGACAAGCAGTTAACACCGGGGCTAAGGAAACTCTACCTTCTCACATTGCTAGTCAGGATTCAGGGTGACCATCTGTCATCATTCTGTGCTCCCTGGGCAGCTAAGAGCTCAGCGTGACCCGGTAGGGGCAACCGTTTCCTTTAATAGGGACCTAACGTAGATCCGAGCGATCGTACCCCAAGGTGCCAAGCACCCTTGATAACAGAGAGAGGCAGGGATGATCCACCTGGGTGCCAGTACCTGCATCAGGAGCACTGAAGGTGACATGAGCTCCTTTGTACCAACACAGAAGGATAGTCAGTTGTTGCCCTTCTTTACCTTCTTACAGTGGAAATGGTGGAGACACTGCAAGGGCTGCTCTAAAACCCCCTGGTGAAGCCCTCGCTGGAACCTAGGAAGACACAGCGAGTAGCTGTGAACAACCTGAACCACCTTCTCATTTCCTCCTCTATGAAAGGAGATGATAAGGAGACTCACCCAGGAGACACTGAGTGAGCTGGGCCTGTTTTCTCTGGAGAAGAGAGGGTGAGAGGGGATCTGATCAGTAGGTCTCAGTTCCTGAGGGGAGAACATAGGGAGAAAGGGGCCAAGCTCTTCTCATTGGTGGCCAGTGACAGGACAAGGGGAAATGGGCGTAAACTGCAACACAGGCAGTTGCATCTGTATGTGAGGGAGAACTTCTTCCCTGCGAGGATGCCAGAGCCCTGGCACAGGCTGCCCAGGGAAGCTCTGGAGTCTCCTCCTCTGAAGATCTTCCCAACCCACCTGGATGCCACCCTGTGCCCCGTGCTCTGGGTGTCTCTGCTGGAGCAGGGGGTTGGACTGGATGATCTCTAGAGGTCCCTTCCAACCTCAACCATTTGGTGTTTCTGTGATAACACAATCTGAACAGCACTGGGAGCAGAGGGCACGTTGTCCCTGTGTTTCTTTGGTATGTGGAACAATGCTGATCTATATGGGACCAAGTATCTATTTGGGACCAAAACAGTATTTTATATTGCTGAGGTTTTTTTTTTCCATTTGACTGTTGAAATTTCATCTGAAACCCTGATAAATACTGCAGTCCACATGTAAACAATCTGGACGTGTTCCATTCTTACCCTGTTGTAGCAAAGGGCAAGGGTTTTCTAAAAGCTCAAATAAAAACTGTCGATCATCCAAATTTGATCATCTAAAAAAGGATCCCTGACTTAGTGAGGAACTGGGATAACTGCTGTTATGAAGGATACACCTCTATTATTGTGTATTTTTTGCAGAGGGCTTTGTAACCTTTTTTTTCTACCAGCTTTTCTGACAAACACAACTTTTCATCAAACTTCTTAAAACTGATGTTGCTCTGGATTCCATGTCAAGTCAAAATAATCTAAAACTAAATGAGTAATAGGAAGTATTTCAGGTAAGCTGTCATTCAAACATGTAAGCTTTGGCCTCAGCTGCTACTCTAATGGAAGTTGTTGTTCAATGAAAAATCCCACAGAGCCCATAACTGAACCATTCATTTCATTTTATGAGGCTGAGAGCAGATGTGTGTTAAAAACTTAATCATCAGGGTCCACAATAGCTGAATAGAGCTGGGCGTTACCTACCTGTATCCCTGTGTTTCTGTACAGCAATAGTACAATTTAGGAATATAATAAAGCTGCTCTTTATTCCACCACTCAGGTGCTGAATGAAGGCACTTATGAGAGCCAGAACAAGGGCAGATCTCCAGGGATATTATTCTCACTCAATATTATTCTCATTCAGTTGCAAACTATTACTGTTTTCTCTGAATATCGTTTCTAAGCAGTTGGGTGCCCATATGATACTCCTGGTTGTTTCCAAAGGTGTTTCTATGTCCCTCACTGCTGTGCATCTTCACACCTTCATTTTCCAAACTGTTCTTGTATCTTCTGTTCCGCACATTTTTGGACACTCAACCAAGCTCCTGCTGCCCCGTCCTTCAAAGACCATTCACATTTAATGCCTGAATCTCTCCATCATCTCCAGAACCAGATGAATCCCTTCAAAATTCATTTCTTCACTTGAACTTATGCCAGCATCCCAATATTCTTCCTTAGACTCCTTTCTGCTTGTGCCTTCTCCTCTCAAAGGCAGAGGAAAAGGCAGCTGGCCACCACGGAGAGCAAGGGGGATGTGATTCACCTCTGCCTGGAGTTTATTTACTGGCTAACAATCTGCCAAGTGGTCCAGCTACAAGGTGCCCTCTTGCTTTTTGGTTTGGAAAAAGTCTCCAAGTCGGCAGCGGGCCCCGGGCTCTTGGCCATTTTCTCCAACATGAGTTATCTGAAAACAGTCAGTCAGGGTGTGCACATCTGCATCCAAGCTTTTGTGACAGCCAATATGAGAAGAAAGGAGCCTGGGGTGCAAGAGAGGAGCCCGGTGTGTTGCTTTCTTGGGCGCAGCCTTGGCACGTGTGTGAAGGACAGGGTCCCCTTGGCTCTTGCTGGTGTGGGGAGGATTTAGTTTTGACATAATGGGAATTTCTGGCTTCCTCTCTTGCTCCTTGCAGACCCCAGGAGGCCTCCAGGCTGATCCTCTCATGCAGCTGTTTCCTGGCAGCGGTTGTTTTCATGGAGAAAGTAACAGAGCTCTCGTAAGGAGAGATGGCGAGGGAAAAAGGTGAGAGCAGCGTTAGCCACGAAGCATCAGCCATGGGGACCGCAGGCCTGTGTCTCCCATCACAAAGAGAGAACAGGACAACCAGGAGGATTTGCAGTGCAGGGGAGGCTTGGGGGCCTGCGCCGGATCCCAAGAGGAGCCAGGAGGGGCCAAGAGAGGAGGGGCTGGAGGAGGTACCAGCTGCATGAAGCTCTTGGTCTTGCGAGCGATGCCTGACCCAGCCCCGTGCCTGCTCCCCCTGCTCTGCCCTGTTTCTCATCAAATCCTTCCACAAACCAACCTTGTGCGTCACCTCCCGCTCCCTGTGTCACCTCCCGCTCCCCTACCGTAAGGGGTAACAGCAGCCTGTCCAGGGCCCACAGAAATCCCTAAATACCTTTAAGAGAGAAACACTGGAAGAGGAAAAATCCAACTCGGAAAGGCTGGGGAGAGAATCGCTCAGGAAAAAAGCCTTTGCCTCGAGGTTGTACTTTGCTCTCTCGGCAGCAGAGCAGAGGGCTGTTTACAGGGACTCGACTAAAGGAGAATTCTGGATTTGTGGCAAAAGGTGATTTTGGGATTTTTTGGATTCGTGGCAAAAGCTGGTGGGCACAGATCACTCAAAGAATATCCTTAACAACTGACAAAAACAATTCAAAATTAAGTCTTCTTTTGAAGAGACTGGCAGGAACTGAAATGGAAATATGATATTTTACATAAATTCAAGTACATCCATCCAGCCTTTCTTTTTTCCCCCCATGTTTTAAGTAACTCCATGGCCATCAGTTTACCCAATAACTTTTTTACTTTTTAGAAGAACCTGCAGAAATAAGTATGAGAAATCAACCTTGTTTCAAAAAAGCACTTCTGAAAATTGAGGCTTACACATTCATTAGACTTTCACTGTATAAAAATGTACAGTGGCTTTATTGACATGTACATTCCAATATGTTTACAGCTGCAAGATATGAGGCACACTCAGTATTGCACTTCATTAAAATTTCAGGCTCAAACATAACCCAGAAGTTTAAATGAAACTGCTGTTGTAATTTAATAATTCTTATACAGGACAAACATTGATACCTTTATATACAGCGTGATACTTGTTACATTTATGCCTTCCTAACACAATTTTTTTTATAACAGTCTAGGAAATAAACCAGAATATTCCTCTTTCCCATCCCCACTTGTGATGCGTTACAATTGTACAAGATTACAAAAAGTCAGTATACAATAATCATTTTGTTTTCCTTCTTCCGGAAAGCCAGCATCATCCATAGTCCACAGACACACAGATCCTTTAATAGCAATTATTAATTTGTAAATGTCCAATGTTTCCTAGCCGATGACTGTAATGGCCACATGCAAACACCTCACAAGTTTTGATGTCTTGGTTCAAAAAAATGTCAATTGCTCACAGCAAGAATTATGTACATGGTATTTGGCATCCTTCTTGCACTGTAAATTGTTCCTTTTATCTGGGTTATGGAATGGTCCCATCCTCATCCCAACTGGGCTTTACTCTCAGGACACTTGAGGGATGAGGGCACCTGCTTTGCTCTGGTTTAAAAAAAAAAAAAAAAGAAAAATAGAAAAAACAAAGGCTTGTCTAAAAAGTGTGAGCGTTTCTGCAAACCCCACAGCCCAGAGCAAATTCTTCACCAGTGGGTGGATGGACAACATGAAGGGGACACTCGGTTCCTTCCAGCTGTTTGCCTTTGGGACCTGCAGTGAGGTTAGGAGTGATGGGGAAACAAGAAAAGGAGAGATTAACGCTTGCAAACTGTAAAGCAGCACGTAGTGCGCATTCACCTGTGCTCATAAGGGCAGTATTTCTATAGCATGAATTCCTAAGGCATCAACAACGAAACCTTTAGAACCAGCAGATAAAAAGGTGCTTTCACATGGTCAAATTTAAGCAAGGAGTCTGATGGGTTAACAGACAAAAAATGCCATTAACTTAGAGCTAGATGAGGTGGTAGCTTCCCGAGAAGAAGAAATTACAGGCAGTCTGCCCGTCCGGGCCCCTCAGTGCACTAAGTGCACATGGGAATGGCAGTGGGTTAACTCTTGTGTTTAACACACTGGAATTGCCACACAACATGTCTGGGTGCTGGAGATAGGGCTGAATGCTTTTTTCTTTAACCAAATATCTCATGTTCTATGTTTAAATGGTCAGTTTTATGGGACAACAGCACTATCTGTGTCCCTGCCAAGAAAAGAAAACCAAGAAAAAAGCCATGCAGAACAAATTCCTCTGAGGATTACTTCAACTGGTCAATTTAAAACTTAGATGTCTTCCTAGTAAAATTCCTAAATATTACCAGCAATAAAAAAAAAAAAAAATAAAAAAAAATAAGAGCACTAATAAGGAATAAGTAACTTCTCTGAGAACTTAGTGTTGTAAATGTGTGACAATCCTACCTGCGGGACAATGTGGAAGTTCCTCTTTAGGGATGCTTGTCATTCTCTGGAAATCATCGTGGCAGGCGTTGCAGAAATGGGTTGTCCCGAAGCAGAAGAAGACAGCAACGGAGCAGCAGTAGCGGCACTTGTACTCCAGGAAATCCGTACCGTGCTTGGGACACATCTGTGCGGAAAGAACAGACACTGCTAAGGGAACCACCCGTGCCCTAGCAGTCTGGCAACACATTCCTGTATTCTGGAGTATTGAATAAAATCACAGGATACAGGTAATTGTAACTGACTGTGAATTACTTTGCCAGGAAATTAAAACGTGACCTCCAGGTCTTTGCTCACCTGAGCCCTTGAAACATCAGAGCACGCACCACAAATCAGCTCTCTTGGATCGTAGTCATCTCCTTGCCCGGCCTCAGCATCGCAGCGGGCCTCACCACCAAAATATGCCTAAAGTTGATAGAGGAATGATTAGAGAGTGATGCACAGGCAACTCGACCTGAACAGAACCGGTGTGTGAGGGGAAAGTGCCGAATCCAGGCGGGAGCAGGGTCTCCATGTGGCTGAACCGCTCTTGGCTCTGCAGCTCATTCCATGCACTTGGTTTTCACAGAATCACAGAATGGTTAAAGTTGGAAGGGACCTCTAGAGATCCTCTAGTCCAACCCCCTGCTCCAGCAGGGACACCCAGAGCACGGGGCACAGGGCGGCATCCAGGCGGGTTGGGAAGATCTCCAGAGAAGGAGACTCCACAGCCTTCCTGGGCAGCCTGTGCCAGGGCTCTGGCACCCTCACTGTCAAGAAATTCTCCTTTAAGTTCCTGTGGAACTTTTGGTCCTTCAGTTTGTGGTCATTTCCTCTAGTCCTATCAGTGGCCACCACTGAAAAGAGGCTGCCCCATCCTCCTCACTGCCTCCCTTGAGGTATTTACACACTGATCAGGTCCCCCCTCAGCCTTCTCTTCTCCAGACTGTACAGGCCCAGCTCTCTCAGCCTTTCCTCACAGGGCAGATGTTCCAGGCCCCTGATCATCCTCATAACCCCCCGCTGCAGGGACACTGTTCTGGGAGACTGGGACCCGTCTCCCCACTCTGCAGGGCCCACCAGGGCAGTGCATTTGCAAAAGGAGAGGGCCGGTATCTCAAGGCAAGGACAGAAAAATCTAACCAGCTTCACCTGCCTCTCGCTCTGCAGGTTAAAGAAGAGGGAGACTCCTAAGGGATGTGCATTAGTGAATTAGCCAGTAATCTGGGGTGGACAAGGGCTGGAGGAAGGGAAGGAGTTAATAAATTAAATACTTGGTGGTGGTTGTTAAGACATCTGGTAATAACAAGACACAAAGGAATGAGGAGAAGGGAAACAGGAAAAACACTGGAGTATTAAGTACTGGAAAGTATGAGAAATTGTTAGAATAAAACGCATGAAAATAAGACCAAAAAAGAAAGTATTTTTGGAAGGGAGCCGGAACATTTTCTAGGTAAGTTCACACAGGACAAAAAGTGAAAATAGATTAGCAGCGGGAGGCAGGAACAAAATGACTGGAACAATCTTGTAGCAGAGGGCTGGGGGACTGCAAGAGAAGACAGTCCTTTCGCCTCTAGCTCTACATTGCACATACTTTCATTTAACACTAAAATTATTCTGCCTTGAACATTTTATGGAATGGGCTCGTTCCAGTTGGGCCTCAAAGGAAAAGGAAAGAAGACAACAAGAGGAGCATGGGCACTCAGATCACCCCCAGCTCAAAGCAGCAATGGGAGGGCAGGTGTGGTTATCTGGAATCTCCGTAGCCTGGTCCTCTGCAGTTGAGGTCTCTCCTCTGGTGCTGGGGAAACCAGGGACTGAGGAAAATACCCACTTGACCCTCTAGCACAATACTGGCACGTGCTTTGAAGGGAGCTACCCCCTCAGCATCCCTTTGCTTTCTGGCCTGGCCTGCCTGTGCTTCTGAGCTTCACGAGACCGACGCCGCATTCATCTAACTTGCCCAGCGCCTTTCTAAAGAGGTTACGTTAAGCGAGACTTAACAACATCCTTTGCCTTCTTTCCTGCGCCACGCACAAGACATTGGACACAGGCCACGTTCTTAAAGAAATGACTTTTGGAAGCACGACACGTGTGTAGCCTGGGGGACACGAGCTCTCCTACCTTCTTGCACTTGAAGCACACGTAGTAGGCGTATCTGTTCATGGCGTAGCCAGCTGGGTCGTTGTAAAACCTGACACCTGGTGTTGTGATGGCCTCGCTCTTGTGCAGCCCTTCGTACTCCAGCCTCATAAGAGCTTTTCTCCTCACATCTTCATAGAGCTCTTTGATTGGATCAAGCAAATCCTTTAATACTGTATGATTAATTTTGTTCTGAAACAAAGGAAACCAATTGGAATATCTTGTAGCTTATGAGAATAGCTGTAATAATTTGTATTAGGGTAGAATACAGAAAAAAAGTGTAAGAGGTGCCACAAAAACACTGCTCAGGCAGCCTGGGAACGAGTCTTTCAAGAACAGGCACATGCAGCACATGCTGGACTTGCTGCAAGAACAGTGAATTGAAATGCTTTTCACAGGGCTCTTAGCAGCATAAATTCATCAGCCCTTCTGGTAAATTGTGGCAATCACAAAGGATATGTGAAAGGGCTGTGTCTGCTCTTTAGCTCTGTGCTTCTCATATGGAAAAGCAAAGTGAGTTTCAAGGGAGAGAAGCCAGTTCTCCCCTTTGCAGTAATGGATTCCTTCCTGCCTGTGCTTGCCTACAGCGGCCCCAGCCGGGGCCCTTGGCCAATGGCTCTAAAAAGACAGGAATATTAAGATAATGAAAAAGGGCATTAAAGAGGATGAAGATACTGTCTGCATTATGGCCCTACTTTAGGAAAACGGGTAGGAAGGTAGAGAGATATGTGAGTGATACTCCTTCTTTAGTGACATCAGAAATTAAGGAGACAAGTGAGGTATCCCTCATGTGCTTCATAACAAACAATATGACTGAGGGCAAGAAGGGCAGCATCAGGTAAGTTCCTTGACCTAAGCAGTGACCATGCAGCTCGTTTACCTTGCAAATAGGACAGGACATGAAGCCAAATGTTATCCTTGGCCCAAGCCATCTGTTCTCTAGCACTCGCTGACAGCATTGCAAATGGAACACGTGGCTGCAGTCCAGCTGTGGAAAGGAGGAACCCGTGGCTGTAGTTACTAACTTGGAAGTGGCAACATGAATCAAACACACATTATTAAAAACCCTGGAAGACTTCGAATTTCTTCTTAACAGAGAGAAAGGATATTAAAATCTTTAAAATTAGGTGCTTTCCACTCCAAAACAACCAGTGAATATGCAAAATACATACGAAATACATCCACCCAGTGGCTATACAGAACATATGGGAAATAGTTCCACTAATCCCTTCACCTGTTTTTTTCCCATTTATAAAATACAATATCCTTTAAATAAACCAAGTGTGACAAACTAAATGGATGCCATTCTCTTTCTTGAAATCAGGACAATGACGGATAGAAGGAAAGCGTTTCAATCAACTTTCATATCTACTTCCACACCCTCTACTTCGCAGCTTCTAGGAGCGCAGCAGCCGCAGGGGCTTCTCATTTAGAAACGTGCTGCGTTTAAACACGAGGAGCCCAGCGCTCAGGGCAAGAGAAGGAGCAGGAGGGGGAAAGGGCAGCACCTGGATGGCTGGCGCGGCGGAGAGCGCCTCGGTGAAGCAGACCATGCACATGTCGTCGGCGTCCTGCTTGAGCGCGCCGGCACCTTTGTCGCAGCCGTGCAGGCAGGGCAGGCAGCGCTCCTCGTCCTTGACGCCGCCGCACGGGTGGCCGCACGCGTGCGTCCTGCTGCAGGCGATCCGGGCGTATTCCTAGGGCGGGGGAACGCGGCCGTTAACCTTCCCCCTCTCTTCCTCTGGAAAGCAGGTTTGGGAGAGCGGCGCTTTCGGGGGGATTCTGATAAGCGGTCGCTCTGTGAGCCCAGGTACCCGGGGAAGACACCGCGCGTTTTGTGTACTGGGAATATAGCTGATCCCTGCACTTAGTTATAACGTGGTTCTCTTGAATAGCTATGGCCTAGCAAAGATGTAATTGATCTACAGAAACCCAATCTGGGGGAAACGCAACTCAAACATCCCATTTTAACATCAACTTTCTTAACAAAAGGGTATTCAATGCACTAATACAAGGGTTTCAAACCTGTAGCATCCAGCAAAAACTTCCCTCTTTACATAATGATCACACAACCATCACAAGCTGCTGGGAAAAAAAGGCCTAACAACCCCTATTCTTAAATGCTCTGTGCTCGCACGATGTGTACAGGCTGTTACTGACACTTTATCCCACTTTCCAATGCACTAGACTTTATTATAGAGTCATAGTGTGGTTGAGGTTGGAGAGACCCCTAGAGATCATCTAGTCCAACCCCCTGCTCCAGCAGGGACACCCAGAGCATGTGGCACAGCGTCCCATCCAGGCGGGTTGGGAAGATCTCCAGAGAAGGAGACTCCACAGCCTCCCTGTCAACCTGTGCCAGGGCTCTGGCACCCTCACCTTATTCTGAGAGGACATACCTTATTTTTGTGAAAACTGACAAGAATGGAAATTTTTCCATTCTCAATATACTTTCTGAAGTAGTTTTTGATGCTTTTAATGAAAAGAAGCAACCCAGAAGGTCATCTGAGAATTGGCATTTGTTGTCTGTAATTTTACCCAATATTTACACAACCGTAAATACTGCCACGTAACATTCAAACAAAATTCAGTATCAAAACCTTTTCCTTAGAAGAGGTGTGATTTCAAGTGGACTACAAGGATGAATAAGGTTTCCTCAAAATAATAATAATTACTGGGGTCGTGCAGCCCCCGGTGCCTCATGCAGCCCGTGCTGGCACCCACCTGGCAATCGGGATCGGCGCAGACGCTGCCCACGGCCGAGAGCTCCGTCCCGCTGCGGCAGCCGCAGAAGCGACACGCGTCGGAGCTGCTCGTGCTCGGCTTCCCTGCGCCCCGCGGCAACACAAGCAAACGGTGGGGATGAAACATGGGAAGGGTTAATGTGCTAAGGCACACATATGAACAAAATCCACGGAAAACAGACAGTGACTGTTAAACAAATCCCGCACAGGGAACTCAGGAAGGCTAAAGTTTTCTAAGGCAATAAACCTCTGCTTTGAAAATATTTGTAATTATGCACCTTTTCATATTTTTTTGTTATGAAAAACATTGTTTAATTGTATTTGGCTAATTAGCAATAGCCAATTATTAAAAACACACTATAGCTCAGGATTCATTCCTTTAACTATACCATCAATGAAACAGGGCATATATGAAGATCAGTTTGAGCTTCTGACTGTTAAGAACACATGACAGAACATGTTCCTCAGGGAGGGCATTTACTTGGGCATGATGAAAATTGCCATTCTTATCAGATAGAAAAATCAAGAAGTATGTGTATATTCTTACTGACAAGACTTAGGCAACGTTGCAGCAGATAAGAGTGTTTCACACTGACAGCCACACAATTTAAAATCCAGTTACAATTTCGCTGGAAAGTGCTTGGGCTTTCACAGAACCTTCTTGAACTATGAATTCCGTTCTTTGGGCTGATATTTACCTTTAGACCTCAACAAGACACACATCTACATCACAGGTAAAAATCCTGTGACTGCTGTAGCTGAGGAAGGGAAAAAGGGATTGAGAGCAACTCCATCTTATCTTGGACAAGCATTTGGAGTGACTCGCTGCCTTGGAGTGTCCTTGTCTATCAGCTCCCCTGTGGATCTACACAGGTGGCCATATGAATCCTAACTTCCAATGTCCTGCTTTGCTGGCAGCCTCCTGCTGAAACCCTGTCTTATTTGCTCATCCCTGCTGAGTAGACCCTCTGTATTTGGGAATGTTCCAAGCACCACGTTATCACTCATCACATAACAACATTAAAATGGTTTAATTCTCAAGCAACTATCCAAATCATTATCCTAAAGAATGGGGAAACTCCAAATATTCTTTTTTTGATAAATATTCAAGAAGATAAAAATCAGGATTAAGAACAAGAACTCATGTTTTACCTGTTTGCTCTCTAAATTCCACCATAGCCTTCATAGTTTTAGAATCTGCTAATGCCATCAGCCAGAAAAGTTTGGTCCTACCACAACCTTCATGAAGATCCACTTTGATAGCTTCTTCTTCCTCTTTAAATACCTGCCAGTTCAACCAAACAGACAATAAGCAGTATTCTCATGTTATTTTTGTCACTAGCTCATTGGAGTTTCATCAGGTATTTTACTCTATGTCTAGAGTAATTATCTTACATCCTAAATGTATTTGGAGTTTGTATATACTCCAGAATTCAAAAAAGCTGTGCAGTGTTTGAGTTTTAAAGGTGAAAATATATAAAATAAAAGATTAAAATGAGAAAGCTGGGAACTAAGAGGCTTGGAAAACAATGCTACGAAGAGAGCTGCACATTTTTTTTCCAACTAAATTACTGCATATAGAGAGTGGAGTTCCTAACTACTATTCCACTCAGTAGGCCACAGCATACTAAAAACATAAAATGAGAAGTATCATAACACATAACAGTGTTAGCAGTTTATCAAAACAACAGTGAAAATTCTAAAGAATTTACATGGAAATTAACTTGAGCTCTGCCAATACAAACTGAGATGACTGGGAAGAATCAGATGCAGGAAGATTCAGAAATAGCCGGGCTATTTCTAAGGGCAGAAGTCAGGAAGCCAGGCTGATTGGCCATGAAATAAATCTGCCTGCATCACGTAGAAGATGGTTAATTCCAAGCTAAAGCTGTTTATTACTGTTTACCTTTTGCAGCCTAAGCCAGTATGCTAAGGTCTACTGGCCAAGGCAAATTACTGATAGTCAACTGCCGAGACACATGAAAGAGTTTGATGCTGCTGCCACATTCATGGCTTTTCACCCAGCCACTTGGTTCTTGTGGACACAGGTCCCATCCAGAGACACTCCGTAAGTTTATTTGCAGCTTGGTGTCACCTGGCAGGTCACCTACCTGCCAGTGATCTTCAGGACCACATGAAGCTTCCATTGGAACATTTTTAATTCTCATTTATTATCCATATAATACATCAAAACATTTCAAGTTATTGCCTTGTGTGAAATTTTCACATTTTCTCTTTTTAGTTACTGTGTTGTATGTTAAAAATAAGTTACTTTCTAGTTCATTATGTGAGTCTAGTTTATCTGCAAGAGGTTACTTACAATTTTAGCATTACACCATGAGTATTTTTAGTTAAAATCAGGAGATATAAAATGTTTTGTAATATTAAACAAGTGGATCAAATCCCTAAGTGTTTCCCCCCTTTTCCTAGGTTTTGAAGGCAGTTCTGTTTTCATTAATTTCAGCTGCAATGCAATAGATGTTAGACTTGTTCCTGGTAGGGACGTAGAAACTCAAACTACTTTATTTGCAGTAGAACCATGAAAACCAACCAACCAAAACAACAAAAAAACTCCCTAATTTCTTCAGGAATGATTTGTATAAGCAGGTCATAATAATAACTTACAAGATGCCCTTTCATGGAGAGGAGAAAAGACAGTAAAGGGTATGACAGAAGCTGGACACAGAAAAGGAAGCGGACAGAAGGTATCCGACACTGAGAATCACAGTCTCAAAGTTAAATTGAGGGGCTGAATATGAGATATGTAAAGGTAAAGGTGGTAAATACAGATTAAAAATTTAAACATGCTTTTAGGGGTGGACAGTGAAGTCTGATAAATAGCTCTTTTGGGCAGACTAAGGGGCAGATGTGAAAGCTTATGTGAGATAACTTACTTTTATCAATTGTAATCTGAACAGGCTATAGGGGAGAGAAATCAGAAAAATAAATGAGACTAGACTCTGATGTGACACGGCAGGGAAGTAGACACATAAAATAATCTCCTTAGGATGACTGATCTGGGAATTTTCAGAAGGTTAGCCAAGATTTTAACTGAAAAATAGAATAGATCCACATGCAACTTCAAGGCTGAATCTGCGTTACAGATACTGAGGCACCTGCAGAGTGAGATTGTTGGTGCCAAATATCCATTTTTTACTCCATTCCTGTTCTTTGTCCCAGGCTGATCCCTTGGACCGAATGCCCGTTAGCAGCTGGAGGCTGCTGGACCTCCCATTTTCTCTAGTGTCACCTGAAAGGAATGTGGTTCATGGCCTGCTCTGTAACACCAGTCAAAGAGCAGATGACCAGATCTGTTTCCTCACACATACCGCAAGTCCAAGGTAGGTGCATGCAATGTAAATCTTCAATGAGAAAAAGCAGTGAGTGGCAATACCACTCATGGTGGACAGGAGAACAGACTTTCAGGCTCAGAGGTGGAAGGGACAAAAGGGTAACACGAGAGAGCACTGGAAACGTTCTTACAAAAGCTCTTCTAAGTCATGTACAGATGAAATACATTACATGCCTAAAGCAAGCTAAAATAAACTATAAAGCTGTCAAGCCTACTGATATGACAGCACATTTCTGTGCAAGAGGAACCTGAAGATCATATGTGAGAAGACTGACATAAGGGAACTAGTACAAAATATTGGTGTCAAAGGGTCTTCCCGGTTACAAAAAAAAAAAAAAAAGAAAGAAAAAACAAACCACAAACTGAATGCAGTGACAAGCACTGACTTCATGTGATAGAGGATAGAATGTAAAAGGAATAGAGAACATGGTTTTAGGAAAGGCTATGCTGTTCCTAGATGTTTCCTGAGAAATGTTTCTACACCATGTTAGAAGGAGAAAGCAGAAAGTGGTGTAGCATGAAAGTAATGCAGCACAAAGCCCCTAGAATTAAGGAGCGTTCTGTGATTTTGCAGTCTGCAAAAGCAAAGTACACGGAAATATAACTAACACTGAGCAATGACTCAAATGGCAACGTCTCTCTCCTATCTCCAAAATAAAAAAGACCACTCTTAACAGATTGGACTCTCACTGTTACTGTTTTCATAGCTCTGAACTGGAGGGATGCACACAGTGCATGAGGGGCCTGCAACGCGGTGTCCTCTCGGCTCTACCTGTCTCTGGTGGGTTTTCGTCCGTCGGTGGAGGTGAAGGAAGCGGTCGCAGTCCGTACACAGATTCCCACAGGCATTGCACAAAATAATTGCAGCCGTTTCGCCATCATCATGGTTATCACACATTGGCTGGGAAAAAAAGATGAAACAAAACAAAATCATTCTCTTTTTATTGAAATTCTCTCTCTTTTCAACATCTCTGGCTTCATTCTCTCAAATAGTGACGTAAGAAAATCCACGAAGGGCAATAAAGAGCTTGTTTGGACTCTTAACTTTATCTTTAGCACAATCAGTATCTAAAGGATTTTTTTCGGATACAAAAACCCCCAGCGCTACATCAGTCCTTCTTACATTTTGCCCAAAGCAGCAAAACTTTTCTTCAACAATATATTTGAGAAATCATTTTCAAGTAGCCTGAGTTTCTCAAAAAGACTTATATTTTACCATGGGTTACATGTATCTTAAAAGTGACATTCAGAGACACGAATACTGTGATAAATGGACATGCAAGGCATTTATCCTTAATTACTGCAATACGATATACTTACTGTGTTCACGCACCCAAACCAACTCATAGGTCATCCACAGTGCAGACAGTGTGCACTCTAGGAATGATATTCTATCTATCTATCCATCTATCCATCCATCCATCCATCCATGATCCACTTTACCTACTATGTTGCCGATCGGGGGTTGGCAAGCCTCATTCGCTAGCTGGACTGACCTGGGGCTCTACTCGCCCCAGGGCCATAGAGCACAGACCCCAATAGGAGGATGCAGCAAATGGCGTTTATGGCGTCGTTCGAATTGTATATATACTCCCAGTACGGTGCGGAGATTCCCCTAGTGCCCAATTAGTCGGCATGGGGTTATCAGTAAGGTAATTAATTATGCCCCTAGCTTCCCGTGACGTCGCGAGATCTTCCAAACGGCATTCCCTGTGCTCTATGCCCTATGCTGCACTACATCATCTACTTCAGCTAGGCTCTCTACCTTATTAAGCCCTAAAAGCATAATAAGTTCCCACAATTATACTTCAAAATTCACTTTAAAATTTACTAATTCTATTGATATGAGGTATTTTTAATTCAACACTTTAATTCAGCATTTCCCGGAGAGGCTGTGGAGTCTCCTTTGGGGATCTTTGAAACCCGCCTGGATGCCGCCCTGTGCCCCATGGTCTGGCTGTCCCTGCTGGAGCAGGGGGGTTTGGACTAGATGATCTCTAGGGGTCCCTCCCAACCTTAACAATCCTGTGATCCTGTGAACAAAGATCAGAGGTTTTACGATTAAAAATACCTGTAAAAATATGAGTTTACTGATTTGTCTATGATATTTCTACGAGTGACTTTCCACTGTGCTCCCAAAACATGTGGTTTCCATGACGTCGTTCAAGTAACTTAGATCAGACCCCTTTCAACTGCATTCTCAGGAGGGAACACACATATATTG
>JAUBOD010001106.1:694568-706425 GCA_032353885.1 Nothura maculosa | reverse complement strand
GTTTCCATGACGTCGTTCAAGTAACTTAGATCAGACCCCTTTCAACTGCATTCTCAGGAGGGAACACACATATATTGTCTCCAAAAAAAAACCCCAAATCGGTCCTGGGCTACACAATAGGGCTGAGGCATCTCAGACTGGGTTCAGCAGTCTCTGCTTCCCTTAGGCCCTGGCTGCTCCCCTAGCTGCATCCCCCTAGTCCAGGTTACCCAGATTTCTGTCTTCCTCCTCCTTGCTGCAAACTAGACTTCTGTTATGGCTCTCTAATCCCCTACTGCTTGGCATTGCTTATAAAGGTAGCAATGGGGCACTCCTTCTGGGGAAGAAAAAACATAAAATGGTTCCATAAAGTTCTTTTTTACTATGGAAACCGCATTTCTAGTTGAGTTGCTTAGTTAGTTGACAAAAATCTCCAGCATAGACCTGTCCTAAGATAGGGTTCAAATTATCTGAAGTGAACCTGCATAAAGCCATCAGGGCCCTCATTTCATTTACTGGGGCTGCTATTTCATCCTCCCCAGGGAAGGTCTGGCAGGTATTCCCAGACTGCAGCTTTTGAGCCTCTTTTCACTTCCCCTAGAAAAGATCTTGACTCATTTCATTTGATGTAGATCTGTGAGCTTTTACAGTGAGCACACCTACACCTACACCAACCAGGTATTTGATTCCCGAAGCCATTTCATTAAATGATACATTGAAACAAAGTTGACCTTTGAGGCAAAAAAAACCCCCTCAAAACTGCTGGGAAGCCAGAATTTAAAGATTAAAAACTAAATCTTTCTCTGTTCATGATTTAGCAGAGACTGCTCCAGGGCTCAGGTCTCTTAGTTGGACAATTTTCTGTATCTGATTTGCAGAGATGTTCTACAGAAGTTTCCTGACTTTCTAGAAAAAATTCTTTTTTTTTTTTTAAATCACCTCAGAGACCTTTCTGTCTTTTTGCTTCCTTCACACAACAGCTGTAGTCCTTGCTCTTAACGCACCTATATCTCCTATATTAATCTAGCTGTATCTCCTACATTCTCTTTCTGTCTGCATTAAATTGCTTCAGAGGTGGCCTCCAAGCAAACTCAATTGCTGGCAGGAAGGCACAGTCTTCTTTTGATTTCCACAGGGATATATTGAACCCAATTATTTTGCTCTTTCTTGATTCACATTTTTAAAAAAAGCTTCATGATACTGAAAGATGTGTACAGCAACTCAATCCATCCATCACATTTCAGATTAAATCATAAATCCTCCAGGTGAATGTTGTATGTTTATTATATTCAGCTTGATTTCCCCAAATAGAAAATCTTTCTCTTCAGGATAATCACAACCTAGGTCTGAAAGAGGAAGCTAAATCATGGAAAAAGGAAAGTTCTTGCAGACCACCAAAGAACTGAATTTTAAGATTACAATGTAGATGAATAACATTATGATGTCACTGGGATCCACACAGAAAGGTGGAAGCTCTGATAGGAGGATATTGCATGGACCAAGTCAATCTATGCTCAAAATACATCCTACACATGCTAGAAAGGCCATACTCCATCTTGGGTACCATTTGAATTGGTATAATTTTTTTTTATTTTGGGATTTTCATTTTCTGAGCTGTGTGTGCCTAGAACACAGGTATTTCCCACACGTATGTGCCATTTCTATGGAGGGTAAGAGGGAGGAATAAAGTTAGGCCAAATAAACTTTTTATTTGTTCTAAATTCTTAAGGCTACTGAGGAAATTAAAATAAATAGAAAGCAGATGAATTTCAATCTCACCATCTGTTTCTGTTGTCCATCTTTCCCCATCCATCTTCCTGAGGACAATCTATCAACATGATCCTGATCAAGTACACATAGGGATGCTAGAGCCAGCCACAGCTATTGAAAAGGAAGGTAAAAATTAAGTGACATTAAGTGACTCCCAGTTTCTAAAAACATAATAAAAAACATGAGAAAAAGAAAAAACAAGGTATACTGAAAACTAGCAGAGTTCTTACTCTAGTTGTTGCAATGCATCTCACTGGTGATCTGTATTCTTCTTCCATTTTGGTCAGAGCTATGATGGTTTCAGCTATTGCGTTCTTTGTCACACGGGACCAAGCTTCTGAGAGATGACCCTGTTAAAGAGGAAACTATATCTAAAATTCAACCTATTAAACTGTTCCCTTCAAAATAGTAAGAACTAAAATTGGAATTTGCTGCTGCTAGCAAAGTTAGGTTAGGATATGATGTTAGAACAGAAAAAGTCGGTCAGGGAGGACCTTGGCAAATCAAGTATTTCCAAATCAGACACACCTGATGAAATTCACTCTCAAATTCCCATAAATAACTGTATATTTATTCCAAGTAGAATGGCTTAAGCAAAAGAACTGAAGACCTATACCAGCCGAATCAACAGCTGTAGGAAAGCTCTTCAGGTATGTGGGGGACCCTTGTTACACTGGCAACGACCCTTCAACAAAAAACAGTCTTGAACAAGTTAACTCTTCTTTCCCGGTGCATGGGAATGAATGTCCACTGAATGAAGTGGACAGCCTAAGGAAAACATATGAGCATTTATGCACAAGAGTCACCACATGAATCCTGTCTTTTGCAGATGACACTTTTTTAGTCTTATTTCAGGAGTTAGAAATGTTTTCAGTCCTATTTAGTCCTATTTTTTTCATAGGCAATTTCCTAGTGTGCTGAAAAAGCATAGGGAAAAACAGTCCATCATGTGGTACCAACAAGAGACCTCTTCATTCTAGCTAGCAGAGAGACTGAGGGTAAGAACAAGTCATTATCTGTTCTTGGAGCAGCACAGCAGAGGGCTGAGATGTACTTTAATAATAACAGTCAACTAAGGATGCACTGTGAAATTCTGAAATCTTATGGTCATATCTGCATGGAATTCTCAATTGGGCTTAGCAAGAAAAGGATCTCCTTTATGTAAGAACAGTCAACACGTTAGAAAATAAAGTTTCAAATTTGCACGTCTCTGCTGAACAAGCTGAACAAGAGATTTTGATCATTTTCCTGAATTAGGCACAGAATTAAAAAGCACCAAACTCCAAACTTCTTTTCTCTCTTCTCCTCATAAACAGACACATAGCCACCTTTGCCCTGATATTATTTCTGGGAAATAGCTGAATCATTCTTCATTAAATTCTTCTGCCAAAAAAGTTTGCCTGAAGCAGATACACCCATGGAAAATATTAGCCCAGATGATGAAAAAAAAAGAAACTCTAAATGTGGACTCCAGCATGTCTGAAAGAAGCTAAACTTAAAAAGAATTTTCACATATAAAATCTCTATATAATTTTGTGAAGAAAATATCTTACTTCACGGACACTTTTTACTTCTTAGTTGGAGTTCTGAGTGCTCGAAACTCTTTTAAAAAACAGGTTTCTAAGTTAATAAAATAGAAAATAAGACTGAATTTTTGGTTCCAGTGATTAATCCAAAAGCTGCTTTGAATACTGGATAAATATTTAGCAGAATCAGAAAGAGAAGTTAGTCAGCTCTGCTCCAAGGCCTGGAATTCACCCTTTTTCTTCTATATCTTTTTTTTTTTCTGCTTGACATTCTCACCTTTAACAGATCAACCCAGCACTGACTATAACAGAGATTAATGAAGAGGCATTCTTCATCATGAGAAATATTTGAATCCTCCCCCCCACACACATTTAGAAGACAGAAACTTACTGCTGCCATGTCTTTAATCAGTTTGATAATGATCTCTGAAATCTGTGTTGGTGTTGAGCCCTTCATCCACCAGTGGCTTTCACCTCGTCGAATATAGCTACAAAAAGACATTTTATAATACGTGTAATAATGACAAATAATTAGTTACTATGTGTCAAAATCTACGGCCAAACACAGCATATATTGAGCATACAGCAATTTGTATCACGTAATAACTGCTGATCCACACTGTCAAAAAAGTGTAATACAATTTTTACAGTTTATAAAACAATGGCGATAAAAAGGCAAAAAAAATGTTTATTTCATATGATTAGCTTGTAATATAATCCTTTTGAACAAACCTGGAATTGAAAATCATTGGAAGTGTGACTGTAGTAACTCCTTTGCCTGCTGTGGTGCCAGCTGTCCCAGTTATGGTAGTTCCTTTGGCTTTTAGCTGTACAGTGAGAGCTTTGGCAATGCATCCCAAAAACATGTCCAAGATACCCAGTTTATTCCAGTCTCCTTTCTCTGTCGAGTGAATGATATCACTTATATCTGCTGGTGGAAGGGATTTCACGCCTATGATACTGGCCAGGCGACTAGGGGTTACTTCAGGCAAAACACGCCTTAGCAGTGATGTTACCTAGAAGAAGAACCAAAACATCAACATTCTCATCCAGACAACTCCAAGATTCCAGGCAAAATTAAATACAATCCCTTTCTTTCTTCATAGGCTATTTCTGTGAGAAGGAACTGATCTATTTTCCTGATTTAACTTATGTCCCTAAGAAGTTTCTGTCTTGCCTTCACATAAAATATACACTCCGTTCGAGTTAATTTGCTATTATTATACTGACATGAGGCCTAGTGTTTCAGGGTGAATCTCACTTGAAAACCACCTGAATTTAATATAGTATTAATAGTTTTATAGTTCTTTATAGTTTTTAATAGTTTAATATTAATAGTTCACTTAATAGTTTAGTTCTTATAGTTCTTTAATAGTTTTTATAGTTTATAGTTCAGCTTGAAAAGCTGTTTTTTTGGGTTTTTTTTGCTTTTCGTTTTCCTTTTGAAAAAGCTGTTGCTAATTGCTGTGGAACTGACAGGCGTTGTCTCAAATGCAGCCCTGGGTGGTGAGGTGGAGAATGGCACCAGATCAGCAGGTGCCCCTTTACCCTGTGCCGTGTGCTCTAGATGACCCTAGTCTAGGGGGTTGGATTAGAAGACCTCTGGGGGTCCCTTCCAACCTCAACTGTTCTGTGATCCTATGATTCTATGAAAGGGCTAGGCCTTAACAGGTTCTTTTCTTCTCTGGGTATTCCCAAACTCATCATACTCCACAACTGACGGTGATGCCATTTTTGAAGCGAAAACCTGAAACCACACTTCCAAAAGGTAATTCCAGGTACACATTACACTACCAAGAACACAATTACATGATGTTGGAGATGTTTTCCTAGGAACCAAGGAGGAAGCGCTGGCTCTCACCTGCCTCTGCACCCTGGGCGAAGCCGTGTGCAGCAGAGAGAAGAGGTCCTGGAGCAGGGTGAGCTGCTGCGCCAGGTACTGGCGGCCCACGTTGGAGCCGCTCAGGGCCAGCACCATGGAGAGCAGCTCGAAGCAGTAGGCGTCGGAGGCGGCGTCCTCGTCGCTGGGCTGCGAGTTGGCGTTCTCCTTGCTGGAGATGGCGTGCTCCCACTCCTCGCGCACGCGCGTCGCCTCCATGCGGATGGCCTGCACGATGTGCGCGCACACCTGCCCGGCACAGCCACGTTCAACTACAGCAACAATACTCGCAACCGGCTACACCTGAAACGTGCTCGCGACCCCAGCAAAACCAGCATGGCCCTGAAATCTGGCCTGCCCGAAACTACTTTTCTACATAAACTCAAATTGGGATTTAGTATTTGCATTCGATACTGGATTTATTCATCCTTACTCTGAAAAAAATCCTTCAATTACATCTTTTTTAAATATCTGCCTTTACTTTTAATATAAGATTCAGATAAAAATAAAAAGGAACAGAAAGTAGATACAGTAAAGGCAGTTGAAATAACTACTTCTAATCTCTGTATAGTCAACTCTATATAGTTTATAGAAAGCATTTCTTTTATATTAAACATGTTAAAAAGTTCATTTAAAGATTTTATCTAGCAAGAGAAAAGTAAGTAATTAAAGCAGCAAATCTAGGCTGTAACTGAGTATGCAGAAAGGAATTATTTAATAATATACTGATTACACTGATTCTCTTTCAAAGCTTGTACTACGTAAAACCTAAATACTTGTGATGGTAGAAACAGTGAGAAAAGACGTTTGAAGAATCTAAACTCTACAACTAAATCTGTTCTGGCCTATTGTCATGGGACTATTACCAAGAAACACAAGTAAGCAGCATTCCATAACATTTAAAATTGAGGTTAACAGAACATTTTTTATCCTAATAAGATGGATTTTTTTTCAGTATCAGTCTCATCAGATTTTTATGTAAATCCATCCACATATATACTTAAAAACATAAACCAAACCTTGATGAGAACAAGAGAAATTCTAACTGCAAATGTCTCAAACAAAAAGTTCTACACTTACAGAAAAAAGTATATTTATAATAATATATACAGAATTTAAGTATTCAAAACATTTAAGAATGGGCTAACCTGCTTCTGTAAATTTGTCAGCTTGCTCCGGCTGAATATGATCCCTACCATGTGCTCTTTCAGGTCTGCATCTGATGTTGCCTTTATAAAAAGAATATTCAAGGTTATATTACAAGTTTCAAGAACATTTCCTCATTGCTGTAGCACTTAAGATGAAACATGAACAGAATTTGTTCTAAGAGCTTGCAGCTTTTTGTTACCCAGAAAAACAGACATATCCACAAGATCAATCTAATTATGGCCAATAATACATCTTAGATGTATTTCTTTTCTTCCAGTTTTATAAAACATGAAGTTGGAGGATGAGAAAAGTAACTAATAATATAATTAATACGGATAATTTACCCAAGATACAACTTCTCTGTGCAGCTGAATACACTTACTGATGGAACTCTTATAAAGCAGCATACAAAACTTACTTTGTCATATATGTGTTTAAACAGTTCCCCAAACTTGGAAAAACGGTTAAGAGTAAATATATTTTTTTAAATTCTATGTGCTATGGGATGGGCAACAAAATGCTGTGAGGGAGTTACAATGATTCTTGGAAGCTTTCTAAAATGCTTTTGCTTATTTTGGCCTTTATTGGCTGGCAGTGGCTGTTCAGAAGACATATATATGAAACTAAGAAACATGCTATTTTGAAAATCACGTAGGAATTCCGGGGGTCATAACAAATTTAATCATTCTAAGACATTTTGTTTTGTGTAAGACAGTTGAATGGCAGCAGAAAGACAGATAGGTAGGCTTTTAAAAATTTCAGCTCAGCAGAACTTTTTGTACATGAAAATCCTTCTTAACTAAATGATAGTAATGAGGCTTTTTATTCTTCCAATGCTTGCTACTAAAGGGATGAGCTATGCAGAATATTGTGGCACAATATACTAGACAGCATATTGTTTACAGAGGGAGGATTTGGATATCTTAATTTGTAAAACATTGCTCTTCTGTCCTTGGTAGAGCTTGTGAAAATATATTCAGCAACTGATTTTAGCCAGGACAAGTTTACAGGGGAATAACAGGTAGTTTCTCAAATTCAGAATTATCTCCCTGCTAACTTTCAAAGCAATAACGTAAAACAAGGTGACTTTATACTTCAGATATATAATAAGGTTAAGTCAATACCATTAGGCTGATCGCTAACAGTTACTATAAAATATTTTTCAGCACATAAAGCAAAAATGCTTGGAAAAATATTTTAAAAAATGTTTCTTGTATATATGGTTGACTGCTTATTATGAAATGTATATACTGAAAAACAACAATGAGAAGAATTGCAGCGGGTTTTCACATTCTGAATAACTGGTCATGAAGATGTCATTCAAAACCAGTAAATACAAAGAAATAAAGATAAATCAGAAAGAAACATCATTTTGGTCATTTTAGAGCTATAAAAAGTGCAAAACAAAAATTGACAAGATTGACTAGGTCAGTAGCATGACTTTCATAAGAGCAGAAACTAAAAAGACTGAGGCTGAGCTTGAAGAAGACATCACTGAAGGAGGGGATCTTACAGAGGTCTTAAGAGTTCCCTATAAAAAATGACATCTTGAAATGAAAAATAAAGGTCGTATGAAAAATAACTGGCGAAGGTAAGTACAAGAAAAATATAATGTAAGAGCTAGGAAACATAAACTACCATGCAGGAAGTGTAAAAAGAAGAATAATACAAAAAATATGTTTTCCAAAACGAATAATTAAATCATGCAAATTACTGCCACAAGATACCAGCTGAGGCAAAAGTATAGCTTAAAATAAATATACATATTCTTTGAGGATTGACCAATTTTGGCTATTAAACATACTGGCTGACACACAACCATTGGTTCAGGAGCACTTCTTCCACTACGGCTTGTTCGAAGACTGGAGAGCGTACCAAGGAAAAGATAGTGGTGCTGTTTCTACACATTTTCCCCAAATATCAGCAGATTCAGTAACCTCTTTTAAGAGAAAAGATTCAGGGAAGGAGGAACTTCTGGGTTGATTATTACTGCAGCTTTTAAGTTCTTCTGTAATTGTTGTCACAAACTACATTTCCATTTGCTACAGTGTTTCCACTAAATGAAAATGGCCCAATTGGAATCTACTAATGAAAATTAACAACAATTTTAAAACTAATATGTAATGATGACACTTCACTACTACTACTTTGATCTGAAAATGATATAGCTTGAAGACAGGACATATGTTGAAAATTATCCTGGATGACTTTGGCAGCAAAGTAGTATTGAGAGAATACAAATAAATACATTGTGTACTTTTTCCTCTCCTTCTGGGGAAGACAACAGCGCTTTTTCTTCTTGTTCTGGGGTTGGCTCAGCATCTCCAGATATGAGTTTTCCAAATACCTGGAAGGATGAGAGGGACAATTAGCTCAGAGAAACTGAGAGAGATTTTACATCATAACATAATGATGTTATGCCGTTTTGCCATTTTACATCATGACATAAAGCACTAGCGGTCAAAAAAATACAGCAATTTTCACATTCGTAAATCTTTTACTGTATAACACTGTGACAAAATCACACCTGGGATGTTATAAGTCGGAACACTCGCAGCGTCTCCGATTCACAGTTTCTTTGCTGAGTTACACTTGCTGAAATCTGCCCTGCTATTTTAATGCTTTCACCGTCTTTCCATCCAAGAATTTTCACTTGCCGAACTCTCAACGTGTTCTCTGGACCCTTCAATTCTATTTTGATGATGTGATTATCACCGCCAGGAAGTTCACTCGTCACCCAGCCAATGTGTCTCGAATCCAAGTCTACCTATTAAGCAGGAATATAAAGATGGGAACTGACAACACAATATCAAACAAATAATTCACCAAAGCAAACCCATTATATACCTGCAGACCAATACATCACTTACTATGAAATTCTCATTCTAAACATTTTTTCTTTTTTAATTCTGTGAAGCAGAAGGTATATGATACATGGATGAGGGAATAGCGTGTGAGTGTGATTGAAAATAAAAACCCTATGGAGAAGTGTAGGACGACTGTGTAAACAAGGAGGCAGCAAAGCTCAGCGAAGGCTTCCCATGTCTCCTGGGAATGAACAACCAATGGAAATGCCCAGGCTTTGTGTCTGTGGGAAGACAGGAGCAGGCTAGGGAGTGAATGGGCACTTCAGGTGTATGGATGACCAGAAGCCAAGTGCTCTGCCTTGGCCTTGGTTTATTTAACTGCACAGACAGACCTAACAAGTCCACTCACAAAAAAGAAAAAAAAAAGCTTCCTACACTACAGTTACTGTTACTCTCCAAGAGACTGCATGTATTTGTGTATATATGTATATATATGCCCACAAATACATATACACATGCATTTTAGGTCTGTCTACATATTTATCCAAACACACTTCACTATCTACATACACATTTTCACAACTTTTTTTCTGTTATTAATGCCTTATAATTGGAGCTGCATTTACGTCCTCCGAGGACAAAGAAGGGAAAAAAAAAAGAAACATCTCTCCATAATTTTGGCTATTCAAAATTTCTGCATTTTCAGATGCCGTAACAATAACGTAGAAAACTTTAAGACACCTGAAGACAATGTTTCCCCTTGATGAATTTTACCACTAGCTGCCAATAAGGCAAATGATAAAGTTCTGAGCCCCAAATGACAATGACCATTTGAAAGCCTATTATATTTGACGGGACACATTGATTTCAAGGCACGAAACATTATTCCCATTTAAAAAAAAAGCAAATAGGCATCTATCATTTGATTTAGGAGCAGAACATCAAGGTTGAATTCTGTTAGGAATGTGAGTCTCTGGACAAAAGACTTTAGCTACTTCAAGCTGAAAACTAGAAATTTCAAGGAAAAAGTATGTGTCATACTACTCATTAGAAAATATATCTTGAAACTTCAAGCTAAAAAATTGAAGGTCATTTTTTATTTTCTTCCCCATGTAGTGTTGAACTTCTGCCAACTCTTTAGCCATATTTCTCTGAAGGAAACTATACAGCTAGATAAAAAATAAATGAAATAAAAAACTGCAATGCCAATGAGCTGAGAACCTGAATATAATACTGCGCTGTGTAATTGTTTTGGACATATTATTTGGAGGAATAACACTAACAGACACCAGACAGTCTATTGGACTTCTAAAACACAACTCAGATAATCTCTTTAGAAAGTTATCTATTCAAAGCCTCATGCTTTCAGCTCTAGTAATTAAAATGATATTTGGTAAGTGCAATAATTCAATTTTGTCACTAATAACAGTATTTCCCATGGGCATTCTGATGTTTACTATAATAAATAGAAATTATTTGCCCAGAAAAGCTGTGGTACATGCAGCCAAAACAGCTGCAGTTTTTCTCTCTGATCGCATGGCTTACCTGCTTTATTCTGCACAGATCTTCTACTGCCTTCCCAGTTAGGAAAGTCATTGAAGTCACTTTGTTCTGCAGCAGGCAAACGAAACAAGAATTACTTTAATTGTACAAGTGAGGACCATTTTGGTGATTTCCTACATATTAATAGAACGCATATGTAGAAGAGGGACAAAGTGCATTATTAAGAAAATAAATTTAAGAAATGATTAACAAAAAAGGACAAGAATAATTCCAAACTGTAACTGTCCAAAAAAAAAGAAAAACATATATTCTTCTCTTTGCTTTAAAAGCTGTAGTTGAAATAAAGGTATATTTGCAACATTACTGTATAGATCTATCAATGAACATAATGTAAAAAGAGAAACATCTTTCTTTTTTTAACGGTAAGATAATACAATTTTAGGATGTCCCACTATGACCTACTGTTGTAATTATAATAGCTTGAGATACTCAAATTAAATTAAAGCATGTTCTATTAAAGTATACTGTAACTTCCTCTATGTTTAGCAACTCTACGCTTTACAGAGGATCGCTACAGTGCATAAAACAAGTTGAAGGAAAAAGAAATGCTGAGGTTGAACTAATTAGACATTTGCACTTAGTGATAGTTAGAAGCCTGGAAAGTAGTTTGTTGTAAAAATCTCTTAAGTTGAATTCTTCTACAGTAATCATGAAGAAGAAAGGTAAATGATGAAATAATTTGAACTCTTAAAACACCCCTGAATTGCAGCATGTCACTGAGAATTAAGTTCCCCAGTATCAGGTTCTTGCAAACTGTACATTTTCCTGAACCAGTCTATTCATAGTAGACACATTTTTTCAAACCATAGGAATTATAAACTTTATTTTTTTAAGTGTGAGCTTCTGAATTAGAATTCCAATGCATCCATACAAAGAAAACAGTAGCTCTTGATGGATGAATATATACAGTTTTGATAAGAGACATTTTGCTTTGCACTTACCCCGAGATCCCTGGAATTGTCTACATGAACACACACATAACGAGCATTGATTCCTTTCACACAGTTTATGGTGATGTTTTTTGTTTTGTTTTTGTCCTCATCTCCTGACTCCCAGAAGGTTTCTGTAGACCCATCTGTTAGGCTCCCGATCATGGCGGGTCGACTTGATGTTTTAATGTCAACAATGCTCGTTAGGTCTTTGAGACACACCACGATACACAGCTCCTGTGAAAACAAATGAGA
>JAUBOD010001106.1:674275-687160 GCA_032353885.1 Nothura maculosa | reverse complement strand
GCTCTCCCTATAGAACTAAGGAGACCATGGTGTGCACAGTTACAAAAAGGAATATATCCATAAGACAAACTCTTAATGAGTTTGGACAGGAAAGTTCTATTTCTGAAAAGACTATATTGTAGATTGCAGCATTCCTATACACTTCGTTTTTCCAGTCAGTGTAAAATACAACAATTTGAAACACAAACAGACAAACAGCATTTATTTTATTTCATTTTGTCCTCATTATAATACTAGGGATCACTATTTGACATCTGCAAAAAACCCAAGCATCAAAGGTGATTCTGGACTATTTCATTGGGGCCAAAGAAGAAAGTCCATGACTACTTTAATTAGATTACAGTAAACTAATTTAGGCAGGAAATTGGCTTTACCTAAAGGTCTAGATATCATTAAATTGTCACTTCTTCGGTGAAATTTTTCACTTTCCACCAAAATCTGATCCCCCATGCAGTTTTGAATTTGGAAAATTTTATTTGTTTCTACAGGGAGTAGTAGACCTGGAGTAACGCTGAATTCTTCTCATACCTTAGTATGCTAAGAGTGATCTACCAATTTCAGAACAAACCTTTTATTTGTATTTATGTTGTTAAATCAAGGCTTTTCCTTGAGGAAAGCAGTTTACCTGTACTGTCCCTTCAAGTTTTAAATCAAAGCTGGTGCGCAAACTTAGTAAACTGTGTGCTAAAATACATCTGACACTGCCACGATTCACTGCAGATATTTTTGTAGCTATGATTTATTGTGTTAATTGACTTTTTTACCCCCTTTCAAAAGATTGTTCTGGCTGATTGATACTTTCCCTACTTAACTACAGTAATATTTCACCTCATTTTTTAAAAATCTTTGTGTTATGCTAGTATTCTAGCATCTCCATGTGGTACCTAGAATTACAAGGAAGTACCTTGGGGGCATAGATTTCATGTTGCTCTCAGCTGGCTCCTCAAAGACATTAGGGCTTGCGTCGGGGGTAACGGAGATGTAGGGCGCAGGCATGGAAGTCGAGCGCAGGTAGCGCATCTCATCCTGGAAGAGGTTGTCGTCCTGGTACCCAGCGAAGTTTTCATGATGGTGCCTGCATCACATTAGAGCTTCATGTGAGCATTAAGCCTAGAAGTTAGTAAACCACATCCTTTGCAAATGCAGGTCATCAGCTTACACTATTTATTTACTGTTCACCTAATGTATTGAAACTAGTTGTGATTTCCATGTGTTAGCGTAAAATAGAACGTCATTTTACTGCCTTTAAGCTGCTTTTAATTACCTTGCTAATGTCTGTAGATAGAGACATGGCATTTTAATGGGGAAGTCTTCAGAAATTCCTTCTTTGACACTGGGAAGTTGAGACTGAAATGTTTTCGCAGGGTGATAGCAGAGGATGCTGGGTTCAGCAGCACTACTCAGTGACAGCAAATACAGCGCATTAGCTTTAATCACTTGATGAGCTTCCATAGTTGGCAAGGCACGAGGAGTTTTAACTTGCATTGGTTTTCTCCTAGATTGTTTAATCTAGAAAAATACAAAAAAAAAAAGTATATGACAATGTCACTTACAGGAAAGTTGTTTGGAAACAACTTTGTTTCCAAAACTTTGTGTCCTTTCCTTTGTTGGAAAGGACCTTGGGCGATTGCTTAGTCCAACTTCCCTTCTCAAAGCAGGGCCAACTAGAGCAGGTTGCTCAGGACCAAGTGCATCTGGGTTTGGGATATCTACAGAGATGGAGGTACTTACCCATCCTCACTGGAAAAAAAGGTTCCATCTTCCCTACGATGTCCCAGCTGGTACCTAAATGCACTGACAAGTCTCTGTCACAGTCTTCTCCACACTACAGAGTTTCAGGGCCCTCTGTCTCTCCCTGTAAGCCACAAGTTCCAGGCCCTCCATCTCGTCTGCCTTTGCTGGGAGTGCTCCAATAGGTCCCCATCCCTTTCATTTTGGGGAGCCCAGGGCTGGACCCAGCACTCCAGAGATGGCCTCAACAGAGCTGAGCAGAGGGCAAGATTCACCTCCCCCATGGAAAGTAATGTGAAGTACCAAATAGAGAAGTAATCAGCAAATTTTCTATATTTTAACGCTGTCAATGACTTAAATGTATATTTTAGCACTTTATGACACTCCAGTGATAAATTCCAAATTTATCACTGGTCCTACATTTTGTTCAGTTTATAAACCCATATTAGTACTAGATATATAAAGAGATAAATCCCGGAGCAAGATAAACATACCTTCTCTCTTGCTGCTGCTTGCTTCTCACGGAGGTATTTTTCCCTGCATCGGTCACACACCAAGTACCAGGTGCTTCCTCCAATGCCCCCATCGCCACAGTTGCCAGCCCATCCGCCGCAGAAGTGTCCGATGCTGTTGTAGCCTTGGCCACCCGCGTAACGGCCACAACCTACACAGGGTAAAAACATTTACAGGATTAGGGCTTTTTCTTTTCTTTCAAGCTGCCAATTACAAAATTTTACCAATTGCCTTTGACTAACGTTTAAAATTTTAGAAGTAGTAGCTGCATATTTTTTTTACAAGATAAACTTAAATCCGAAAGTTACAAGTCACTGGTATCTAGGGATTGCCATAGGTACTTAGTAACAGAAAAAGAGATATTAGACAATTCTAATTAACCAATATTACACTTCTATTTTTATTTCCAATTTTCCCAGCAGTTTGAACTCCTGAATTTTAATGAATGGTGTGTTTTTGATGAGGCCCTGTGAAGTCATTGCACTGATTTGATTTTGTTTCAAATAACCTTCCTCAGCATCTGTGACAGCTTAGGTGACAGGATTCCCTGTGTTCCCATCTATAGCCCTTGTCCTGTCCCTGGGCACTGTGGAGAATTCTGACTCTGGCTCCCTCTTCTGAACACCCTCCCATGAGGTATTTATAAGCACTGATAAGATCTTTCCTAAGCTGTCAGTCTCTCCTCTTATGAGAGATGCTGCAGTCCCCTAATCATCTTCGTGGCCCAGAATACTTAAAATTCCTTACACAAGTGCTCAGAGCACCCAGTTCTCATTCAGCTTTTTTTGTGAATTGTGTTAAAATACTGGTATGGCAGCCTGACTTATCTGCACGATGGTAACTAATGCCAGTGTGTGAATAATGTATTTTATAGGCAGATAAGGGGAAGAAAAACATCTAATCTTACCTGGATGAGCTTGTCTCATGTGGTAAGTCACTGGATAGGGATGGGATTCTCCACACAACTCACAAATGGTGTCTTTTTCAGGTCCTCCCACTGCAAGCTGGGCCATCTCACCAAAAAGATTCCCCCTTGGCCTGGCCTCAACCTTTTCTTTCTTCTTTTTGTCTTTTTTGGTTTTCTTGTTATCTTTGTCACTTTCCTTCTTCTTTAACACAGCACAAGAACCAGGACTTGGAAAAATCATATTTTGGGAAGCTGCTTTAATAGTTGCTAGAGAAATATCTTCCCAAAACGCTACCAAATGCTGCAGCGTTAATGGAAGAGGAGACTTTGATTTCATCGTGTGATGACTGGATGTTTCAAAGGAGGTAGCTTCATTTTTTCCATCCTCACACCTCTCATGCAGAGGCGGTTCTTTTAACATAGAGAGCACCTTGTTTTTATTGATGCTTCCCATTTTTGATATGTCTGGTCCATGAGGTGCAATGTTGAACATGTTAAGGGCAGATGAGATTTCCAAGGAATGCCTGTTTTTCAACTTGGTTTCTTTCTCCTCGGCTGGTTGATGACTCAGACTGCTTCGTATTGGTGCATGCTCTTTGGACAGCTCTGGATTGAACTTCAAAAAAGAGGAACAGGCCATAGCATCATGAACTATTCCTTCATGCCAAAGGAAAGCAGCAAAGACAGCTCTAGCACACTCTGCAACGGAAGGGGACATTGCCTGCTTGGCTGGCTCTACGGGCTTGGATCCATCGCCCTTGAAAAGGAAGCTGGACTTCTCCTTTTTGGGTCTCGTGTGCCTCCCGGCACATTTACGGCTCACCTTTGGAGACGCCCTCATGTCCTGCTCATCTTTCAGCGGCGCTTTTCCTATGCTGAAATGAACCTTATTAGAACCATCATCCACACTTTTAAACTCTGTGTTATCTTCACAGGTGCTATCTATAATGCTGTTAGTCTTCAGGGTACTCGAGGTACAGACTTCGACAACTTCACTGTGAAGATTTTCTTGCACAACGTGAGGGGAAGGAGCTCTGTTCTCACTCTCCGTAGCAGGTTTTCCATCTTTCACCACCATTTTTGGTTTGGGTGAAGTAGACCTCCCTCGTAAGGGTTCTGTAAGGGGAACTTTCTTTTTGCGAAGGGTGTCTGGATCTAATGTGTAAGAATCTGATTTGGATCGTTCTCGAGGAGGATCAAGCTTTGTTTTTACAGGGGATGAAGCCTTTTGAGGTAGAGTTTTATCATGTGGTGATGAGGATCGTGGAGAACTAGCACCAGATCTAACTGCTGTAAGTGTCTTGGTCTTTGGAGAAGATGATCGGGTTCCTGGTCCTGGAGATTCAGCTCTCAGACCAGTAGTTGTTCTGCCATCAGTTTTTAGTGTTTGGAGAGTGTTATGATTTGGAGACAAAGATCTGCTGTGAGAATCTGACCGCAACTTGGCAGCATCTGATTTCAGCAAAAGAGATTCACTAGCAGACAAACCATCCGTATTTCTGGGTTTCTTCTGGTCAGCAGCAACTCTATTCATTCGCACATCAGGCTTGGGTGATCTACTGTCCACCCGGTGTTTTGATGACAATTCTGATTTTCCTGCTGGAGAAACTGGTCTAGCAGCTGCTGTGAAATTCACTCGGTCACCTGTTTAGTACATTTTACAATCAAATTGTGATATATTGACAGTAATGCTTTTAACAATGTGAGGATTAAAGGATTAAAGACCTCAACACAAAGTACAATTCAAACATATGCTCCTGTTTCCATTAAACTAAATCTAAAGGGATTTTTTCCACTAAAATAATTTCAATACTTTCCCCAAAGATATATATAAAAAATGCATCTCTAGGAAATATTTATATAAACACAACTCGGAAGTTATCAGAAGCTGCAGTTCACTACTTTTTTCACACTAATAAAGGCTGCACAATTTGCTTTCTTCCCTAGAAATGCAGTACGCATTAACTAAGCTTATCAGAGTTGCAATAGAAACTAAAGATTCTATACTGATTATCTCTGTGTGTGTTAGACTGATTACAGCAAAGGGCTTCTGGAGAGATCACAGGTACAACCAGGTTTACTTTCTTTCATGCTCAGGAATCATGTAAAATAGGAACTAAATACAGCTATGAAGCATGTAAAAGACTTACAAATATGTTTAAAACAAACCACATGGATAACCTGAGGCACCTGCATTTTTAGAGACCACATACTACTAACTGATACAGAATACAACTTACTTCTTATTCACTATTTAGCTAAACTATCAACTCCATCTTCAGTATCTTCTTATTTTGATGCAATAATCTATTACTCCTACATAGACAGCCTTTCTACATATATTAATCCACATGGCTTAAAAATATATGAAGCTTAATATAAAAACATGCTAACTACAAGCACATGCAAGTAAGTACCCCTTCTAAACAGTTTGCTTCTAACCGTAATTCAAACATACTCTGTCTTTCTGGTAGAACGGTATTTTGAAAACTCAAGACATGTAATGTTTACATTACTGCCAAGCAAGGTGGCAAGGTGGCATAAGCTAGTCACTCTGTATAACTCTCCCTGCAAAGTACTACAGTGCAAAACTTTCAACAAACAGCTAGCCCTTCTGATTTCAACGGGCCTGGATTAGCTAAAATTCAGCTATCTCTTGTAAAGCTTTTAGAATGAGGTTCTCAACCCTTTCGATTTGGTGACTTTCAAGGCATCGAAATGCTATTTCAATTGAGTTAGTCATTTAGGGTAAGAGTTGTTGGGCAAAAAGTTTAATTTCAGTTAATCAGTGTATGGAAAATTTGGACCTTGACTTCTAATGGGAATGGAAGGAGAAAAGAACATGAGAGAACATGCCTTTTATCCATGACCTTCAATATTTACTTTGAAGGTCAGAAATCTGCTTTCATTCCTTCTCCTTGATGTGACCTGACCCGGCTTCCTTCAGCCCTCAGGCACAAAGCTGTATTTCTGTGCTAGGGAACAGGTAGAGGCACAAGAGGGTGATCTCATTTTCTACTGACACTGTTAATCCTCACAATGCAAAAATAAATATATTCTCTAGAGTGAGGTCTACTACCAGATGTTTACTCAGGATACAAAGCAGTTGTTATTTTGCACTCTCCTTATTTATGTAGCTTTTAACAAAACAAAGCAGCAAAAGGAAAAAGCAAATAATACCTGTGTTGGAATATTTAGTAAACCTGCCACTTAAAGTATTTTCTTGCCCTCCCAGGGCAGAACACAGCCTAGGAGTCCAGGCAGAGAAGGAATAGTTTATCTATGTTGAGGAACAGTTTGCCAAATATAAGCAGTAAAATACAACACGAACATCTCAAACATTAACTTTAAAGAATTTTGAGAGTTCAATCCTTTTTTTCTTATGAGTTACATAATTTGCTGGTGGAGAGGAAGGGAAGAAATAAGATAGCATGTCTTTTTTTTAAATAAAATGATTACCCATACTAAAAGAAAAAAGAAGTTTATATAATGTCAATCCAGCCTTTCCTTGATGCCAGCTCAGTTATTCACCAGCTATAACAGTAAACTCTTCAAAGCCTACTTTGTGATATATGAATTCAGAAATGAAAATTTTAATGGTTTTGTATGCACTTTTCCAAGACACAGAAAAGACTAATTGAACATTTTATGGATGAGAACATTCCCTGGGAATGATCAGTTAAAGAACCTTCTGCAGAACTCTCTCCCCACCAAAAGAAGAAGCGAGAGGAAGACAATTGCCCTCTTAAAAGACAATGCACTGGAAACCACTCAGCAGTGTATCCAAATACCTACATGGCCAGTGAATATCAAGTAGGAAAACATGCTAGATCAAAACTGTTTCATCAAAAGTAGCAAAACCTGCCAATACTTTTCAGTATTAAAAGAATGTATTCTTTATTTTTTATACATTTATGATTTGTACATAAACAGATAGATACCCTGATTAGCATTCTGGACTCAGGTAGCACCAAGTTCCTCCTACCTCTCCTCAAACTCTGCAAATTGATTTACTTGTAAATCAAAAAAAGAACAGTTTTCTTCTGTTTTCTTTCACACTTACTTATTGTTTGAAAGCAAGTGCTATGAAAGTGGATTAATAGGGAACTTTTTGTTTACAAAATGTCAAAGGATAGTCCAATCTGATATCACGAAACCACTGTAGTTCACGAAGGCAACACTGCATGATCCCATCAAATGAACTCTAACAAATACCAAACTTGAACATTTATTTTTTAAGCAGTATTTTATTACGTGAATGAAATGAAAATGAATGGAAAGAAAAGCAAGACACTTTGGCTGTAAAATCTGAATAACCTTGCTATGTTTGCATGCATACCCACCCTTCAGCTTGTGAGAGAGAGATGAAATAGCAGAGGCAGGCCCAGCTACATCGCTGGTTTTGTAAATACGTTCACGAGAAGCAAGGCAGCAGGATGAAGTTTCTACAGTGGAAAACAGTTGCACAGAAGCAGCACAGATTCAATGGGAAAAATAGCAAAGATAAAAACAAGCATTTTAAATGATATGCATATCCTTTGCTAAATATTCTGAGGTAATGATTAAGATTCCTACCTTAGTTTTAAGTAAGAAACACTAATGTTTTCCCAGTTATATTTCGAAAAAGAATAATCACTTCTGTGATTTTAGTCTATGTTTCCAAAATGTAATATTCAGAGACTAGTCTGGAGGATGTAGGTTAAAACAAAGCAGTCTCTAGTCTTGACCAAAACTCTGGTTTTGGACATGTGCTTTTAATCTGGGAATTGACAAATGTGAATTATTTAAAACTGCCATATGGCCTTCTAGATGATCAAGTCTCACAACCTTCTGAGAAAATAAGAGAACTTGTGGGATGTTGGTGTAGGAAGGCATCACTGATTGCTGGAAGGAATGATAAAAATATATTAAGCCCACCAAAATTATGCTTTAGATCTGAATGTATCTCAGCTGTTTCGAAAAACTTCATAAGGCATCCAAGCTTTAACTTCTCTATATAAAGAGACATCACCAGGAATAAAAGTGATCTAACCAAACAAGTTTGTAACAATTCTTAAAAACCAATTTTCCCTTAAGAAAAAATTCTAAAATTAAATCCTGGTTTAATTTAAGACAGTTTCAGTATGGCTAGAGCCCACCAACACTGAACCTGATGGAGTTAGAGCTTCACAGAGAGTTTGGAGAGAGACAACAAGGGGCTTTAGATTCAACTCTCTTCTACTTTCCTACAAAGTTGCTTTTATTCTAATTCCTACGGAAAAATAATTAAATTTTTAACTACATTAACAATATGAGAGATTTATTTTGCATATTCACTTTAATATATTTGCATTAACATTTCTGTGGGTTTTTTATATTTACATAGAAGTATATGGAAGATATTCAGCTTTAGAAGACACCTTTGTACAAATGAAAGTTGTTTTTTTTTTCCATATTAGTTATTTCCATCCTTGCATAGCTTAAGGAATCTGCTGTGTGGTACCACATTTACTAATTTGTAAACCTAGTTATACTAGCAACTCTATTCTTAAGGAATCTCTGGGTCAGAGAGGCTGATTCCCCCACATAATCTCCTTGCTGCCTTGGGAAATGACCTGTGTTTATCCAGACTAGCTGGTCAGCTACAGGGACAGAATTCCTGCTTTTTCACTGTCCTGAAAAGCGACCAATCCCTCTGCTGTCATTGTGCACACTAGTAAAGGAGAGCAGCTCTGCCTACCCTGTAGGTGCCTCTGCAAGCAGGACACGCTGCCCTTTCACTCGTTGCTACTGATATGTGAGCTGGGTAAGGCTGTGAGTTCATTTTTCTTGAGCATTGCCATAAATACATCATTTTTTCACAATCTGAAAAGGTCAATGTGGCAGTTCGGTACAGATTCTTTGTCTACATAAGTAAAAGTACACACTGATATCAGCATCTCAATATTAAATATTAAAAAGGAAAAGTAGTATTAGACAGCATTAGTAGGGGAATGAATGAATGAGTAAACGCAAAAGCTGCGATGCAGTTTCATTAGGAAATTACTGGCAATGCTCGCTATCTAAAAGTAAAGATTACAGCACTAATATCCGAGTCACTTGAATATAAACTGAAACATTAACTGAAAAACTTGAAAGGGTAGATAAAATGAGCCTGTAATTCTGTAAATCATAATTATAAATTTGAAGGTACAATAAACGAAATTTAGACCAAAAAAAAACAAACAAAAAAATTGTCACAAATTGTGATCTTCCTCCAAACTTTACCTTACACATCCCCTAGGAAAGGTTCTGGATTTAAACTGCCCAAAATGTATGCTTTGTATCGACCTTACAATATCAAATCTGTACAGCCTACAGTATGAAGCAATTTCACTTATTAGCTCCAATTTTGCGGCTGATGTTTTGACAATACGTAGCATCTGAAGAAAGAGCTGAATGAATACTCTGTTCAATGTGACAGCGAAGGCGTTTCTGTGCTTGTGATACAGAACATGCCAGTGTAACAGCTTACAAATGACTGTCCCTCCACGTCACAGACGCGCTCGCAGGCAGGGTGACGCACGCCACGCGCTCCTGCTTTACACCCTCTCCGCAGCTTGAGAACTGCTGACAACAGCAGCGCAGGCCACGGCCGCGGCCCTAAATGCTCTAGGCAGTAAAAGAGTAGGGCCACGTGAGGAAGCAGTGCATGATACAGGATCCCGGAATGCCTGAGGTTGGGAGGGACCCCTAGAGATCATCTAGTCCAGCCCCCCCTGCTCCAGCAGGGACACTCAGAGCACAGGGCGGCATCCAGGCGGGTTGGGAAGATCTCCAGAGAAGGAGACTCCACAGCCTCCCTGGGCAGCCTGTGCCAGGGCTCTGGCACCCTCATGGGAAAGAAGTTCCTCCTCACTTGGAGATGGAACTTCTTATGTTTCAACTTGTACCCACTGCCCCTTGTCCTGTCACTGGCCACCACTGACACGACGTGAGGGTGTCAAGGGATCCCTCACATGAATGGCCGGCCTTGATGTCTTCCATGGGAGATTTTACTGGACTGTAACTCAGCAGCAAGGGCTTCAGGGAGGCAGCGCGTGCCAAAGAGCTGCTCGGTGCTGCCTGCCGCTCCTGCCCGGAGTAACGCAGACCAGGAGAGGGCTGAGCGGAGCGGCTGTGAGGCAGCCACCTGCTGTGGCTGCTGGAGGCCACAACAACGGGCTCCAAAGCCTTTGCAGACAGTAAATGTGTTCCTCGTTTGTAGCAGCCACTCAGAGGCATGGAAAACATGCTGGGAAGTCCAGCTGGGAAGGTCTCACAGGCCCCTCCGCAGCTCCCCAGCAAGGCAGCCAGTTCTGCAGCTTGCGGAACTCAAGCTGCACAAGCAACTGATGCTGGACAGGGTGGCAAGATTTTGTCTCCCCACTTAGGTGAAACTAAGAAGTTTTGTGACACAGCGCAAGATGCTGGAGGTTGAGAAACAAGATCTTCCTCGATCCCCCAGATTTCCACACACTACCTATGTTCAGAACCGACCAGGAATTTGAGTCTGTGTTTTTCACAAAATTCAGAGACCAATTAATCAATCAAGTAATTGTGAATAATCAATCTCACAGCAGAGGGAAGCTGCAGCTCCCAAACAAAGCTGCTCCTGCTCATCTGCAGACCCTCTGAAGAGCTAATGTGCTCAGGCAGGAGTACTTACAGCATTTGAGTTGGAATAAGCAAAGAACCGACAGTGTCCTTTCCA
This sequence comes from Nothura maculosa, assembly GCA_032353885.1. Classification (NCBI taxonomy): domain Eukaryota; kingdom Metazoa; phylum Chordata; class Aves; order Tinamiformes; family Tinamidae; genus Nothura; species Nothura maculosa. The sequence goes on along the minus strand of JAUBOD010001106.1, from coordinate 676,298 downwards.
TGAATCCAAGCCAGTACAACTGTTCCTACTCTCGTTATGCCATCCCCTCTAGCTCTGTTGGGAATTTAAGCTGCGGAAAAGACCCAAAAGGAACTAAAAGGCATGATAAGAACATCTTATATTTGTCTATCCCTATGAAAAGAAAATCATCTCTCAGCTTTTTCCACTGTGTCAGCACATTTGTGAGAACTGGCAAAGGAATTAAATAATACAGAACATATAGGCCTCTGTAAAGTTCTAGCAAATATTTAAAAATCGAATAACACTATTTCCTGTTCTTGTTTTACATTAGCCTAACTATAACACATGCCAATCTTCCTCTGGCAAAGCACACTGCATCTTTTTTTTTTTTCTGATTAAGCTATTTATAATGGTGTGATAAGAATAACAAAATGAAAATGAAATGCTTTCCATTTTCTTCAAACTCTGTACCTCAGGAACTGGCTGTCTAACACACTGCAGTATTTCTCCAGGAAACAACCTAACGCTGTCTCTGAACGGCTGTCACAAGCTGCTTCCCTCTTCCTTAAATGAATGTGGAAAAACAAAGGACAAAACCAAACAAAACCCCACCCCACTGTCTCCACTCACCACACACAGAAGCTGTTCTTAGAGAGAACAACTGGCTGCAAAGTCTTCTATAGAAAACCAGCAATCTCTCCCTAGCCCAGACTGTGTATTATATAGCCATGTATATTACACAGCCAACATTTTTTCTTCTTTTTCAAAATAGTTCCCTAAGGAAGTAGCTCTGCGAGACATTAGTAAATGTCTCCTTCTTTATATATAATTTAGATTATTTCCATCAAATATAAATTATACAATCATTTATTTGGAAGAAGGTTCTTGTCCCAAACTAGTTAGCATGGCAATAAATGAGCTCTAGTTGAGCCTTTTTTTGCCCTGCTGGGATATCTATAAATAATTACAAATAACCTAGTACGATAAATAGCCTAGTAGGCTGAGATTTTACCCTACAATGAGATCCAGCCACAAAACTAAAATATTTTCGCATTCCTCTCTTATTTCCTTTGGTAAACCACCCATGCTGCTCTTGTCTGACACAAAAGGCTTCTCCTTTAAGTTAGGGATCTTCTGTAACACCTAAAGTGTAGATTGGGACTTACTGAATACAATTTATCTGTATTTGTTGGACAAGAGAAAAGGAAAAATCGAGAGCTTTCATTTTCCTATCTATTCATGTCTCTAAAATGATAAAACCACTGAAACTTGAAAGAAGATCATTAAAGTTGTATTTCATAAAAATAAAACTATAAATTCTGTTTTTCCTACTCTATAAAATAAAAAGTGATGTGAGAAAAGATGTCATTAGCAATCACCTGAGTCACAGAATATTTTGCTTTCAGGACTTTGAAACTCCAGTTTCAACTCCAGCATAAGCAAAGAAGGTCTTTGTCAGAGTGTTTCTGATAGTCTTTATACAAGTGAATGAGATTGTTTTTTATCTAGTTCTCATTTGACGCCCTTTGCTGACTACTGACCCCTGAACGAACCCAAATGCAGCGATGCAGGATTGAACAGCAACAGATCGAATAGACTTACAGGGTCCCATGAGAAAAAAGGGAAGAAAAAGGCATTTTCTAAGGATAGTTTGTGGGAGAGATTAGTATTCCTGTGACTCACAGGACATGCTTGACCATACTTTTCCCCATGGACAGGGATTCATTCTGCAGGAGCGTGACACCTGCCATGCATTATGAGTACTGAGATTTTATTTTTCACTAAACACAAACCCAGTAACTTTTCTCATCACTAACTAACTGCTCTTCACCCTCAGGTGCAAACTTGGAGGTGCCTGTCAGTCCCATGGGCAACAAAGACAAGATTACAGAAGCCTGTTATAAGCATCACCCGCGTGTCCCAAATTTCCACTATCACTAAAACTACAAGTGAAGACAAAATTAGGAAAGTAAGAGGTAAGAAAATTTGAGAACTACAAAATCAATTTCTCATGTTAAAAGAATTATCAACACTTTGTATTGTATAAAATATATACCTTAAT
>JAUBOD010001106.1:632218-672327 GCA_032353885.1 Nothura maculosa | reverse complement strand
TCACAGACTGGTTGAGGTTGGCAGGAACATCTAGAGATCATCTAGTCCAACCCCCTGGCTCCAGCAGGGACACCCAGAGCACGGGGCACAGGGCGGCATCCAGGCAGGTTGGGAAGATCTCTAGAGAAGGAGACTCCACAGCCTCCCTGGGCAGCCCGTTCCAGGGCTCTGGCACCCTCACGGGAAAGAAGTTCTTCTTCACATGCAGATGGAACTTCCTATGTTTCAACTTGCATCCACTGCCCCTTGTCCTGTCACTGACCACTGAGAAGAGCTTGGCTCCTTCCTCCCTAGATTCCTCTTCAGGTAGTTAGATTAGATCCCTTCTCAGCCTTCTCTTCTCCAGAGAAAACAGGCCCCGCTCACTTAGTCTTTTCTCACAGATAGATAGATAGATGCTCTAGTCCCTTAATCATGGTTGTTGCCATCTGCTGGACCTTCTCTCTAGGGTGCAGAAGAACCAGCAGGTGAAACCAAGGCCCAGCAGCAGCTCTCAGCCACCTGTGGGCAGTTTGTTGGCAGGAAAACCAGGCTGTACTCGTCAAAATCCCCGTGTGGGCGCCGTGCAGTGCGCGCTCCGTGTGCCTTCCTTCGGCTCGATGCTACCACACACCCCCCATGGCCCTTTAGGGCTCCCTGCTCAGAGTTCTGTTCCTTGAAAATGGCCCTAACAGGCCAGACTTCCTGCAGCCCCAGCCTGGCTGCGGATGAGCCCTTCCTTGCGGACACAGAGCAGCGCCAAGGAGCTCAGGGAGGTCACTGGCTGCTGGAGCTAAAGGAGTCAGGCTGGATGAGAGGGGGCAGATACTGACCTGAAACTAAAAAGCCCAAGAGCTAATCCAATTCCATGCTGCTGGTCATACGTGTGCTATATTCCTGACAATGCCCTATGCTATGTTTTATTATCCATCACCTGTTTTTCTGTGAGTTTATTTATCCCAGTCGTGCCACTGTTCTGCATGCAGCACTCATTATACAAGATTTTGTTATAAAACTACTCCCTCTTTATCTGATTTTAAAATAATCATCGTCGATCAGCATTACTCCTTAAATATGCAAATTTTTGTAATTTCAAAGGAGAACTGTAGTGATAAAATCCATGTGTTTGACACGTATTTGCTTTAACAGTCGGATTTGCTCTCTTAGCTGGCAGTTGACAGAAATGAGGACGTACTCTTCCCAGTAGCTTACTCCTCCATGCTGTGTACAAGGCACAGCTAGAGGAGTGAACCTGGCTTATCTCTTGATCAGTTTTTGTAAATTTTTAAAGGTTCTCAGACCAGTTATAAAATCTGGTATCTATAAAGGCAAAAAACCCACCTCATCACTACCAGGCTCCAAAATGATTTTGATGAAATTTTTGGATATCATTGACTATTTAAAAAGCTCAATGAATGTCTTCCTTACTGAGTACCTACTCAATGCAGATGTTCACTGTACATAAGCACGAAGATCTTCATGGCTTGCAAAATCATGAAATGATTTTAATCAGGTCTTGTCCTTCCTACTGTTTGCTGAGAGCAGGTGATCAAGCTAAACCTTTCTCTGCTTCTTTCTAGAAGAGTAAGAACTTTAAGAGTCTTTAAGAACTGCAGTAGAGTTGGGCTGGTTACCTGTAACTGGTTCTGTTTTAATAGTTTGACACTACCTATCCTATGAAGGGACTGCAAAGTAATCTTGGAGAGTCTGCAAAGTACCATGATGGTGAGGCCAAGCAGACCCTCTCTCAAACTAGAAAACGCTCCCAAATGGAATCACGTACAATGCAGCACAGAGAAGTCCTTTTGTCTTGTACGAATTGTTCCAGTTTATATAAATGCACATAGTTACTAAATTTTTTTTGAAACTGGTGCATTCCTACAAGAGCAGCTCTAACCAACAGGCATCTTCAACAGAAATGCTTAATTGAAAAATTTTCCTAACAGACAGTGCTTGCACCTTCAGTTCTTTCCATACCCCAAATTCAAAGCTCCTTAGGCCTGTGAATGCAGATAGAAGGTAGTAGACATACACTAAGGATACAAAAGAATTCTATTTTGGGGAAAATAATATTCCTACTCTTTCACTTAGAGTTGACAACAACTCTCTACTTTTAAATGGAGGAATGGAGAAGCAATGACAGCTACATAGAGTAAGTAAACCCATTTTGCTGAGTTCTTCACCTACACAAAATATCATAATTTGAGAGTATGTTAACAGCATAAATTTTCCCTTCATCTTTCTGCCTTTAAAACAGGTCTTACATTAAATTATTTTATTCAGCACATGACCCATAGTATATGTTGGCACTAAAAATACATAGAATCCCTAAGGTCCATACTCATAGTAGCATGAGCAGAGTGCAGATATGTAAAAGCAGAAAAGCAAAGCTCCATGTTTCAGTAATATTCTTCAAGGACATCTGCCCTGACAAAAGTCCTTGCATCTTCTAGATCTACTGAGTGAATAAGCAAAAAGCATGCAATCAAAGTTTACTGCGATGGTCTAAATGTATTTATGTTGACTACATATTTATCTTGGTCTATATTTATCAGTGAAATGAACCATGCTTAATAGAAGGAATTATTTTTGACAGTAAAATGAATAAGGTATTTGTTTCCTAGCATTTATAACTGGTACCTATGTGGCTGAAAAGTCACTAGCTAAAACTAATTAGTTTTACAACTTGAACTTCAATGAGTACCCTTTATCTTGTCATTAAATTAAAAGTACTTAAGATGGTAAGAAAATTAGAGAAGAAACGTGTATATATCTTTCTGATCTTTAAGGCAGTATTTTCTAAACACGACACTTATCTCATCTTGTTTTAAAAATGGGTATTTTTCATTTCTGCATTATAATTATGTATCCATGACTGCAGAAAGCCTCAGCTGTAAGATACAGATATTTATCCATCTCTTTTAATTTCCCCTAATATATTCTGTATAAAGCAGAGAAAAAGCAATTACAACTTTACTAACTATTGCAAAACACCTAGTAGCTCATCGCACTACTCCAAAGGCTTTATCTTTTGGAGCATATCTGATGATGATTCAAATGTCACCAATATACAACAGAATAGTGAGAAATGAGTAACAAAAATATATGCAAAATTAAGAAAACCATTATTTTACAAAATGTTTGAGTGTAATAACGTACCTTTGTTATTTCCAAGGCCATAGTCAAATCCTTGTCCATTAGTACAGCTTGTCCCTTTACTGAAGGCTTGTATTGAAAAAGGGCTTGGAGGAGGAGTCTGAACATTCTGATCTAGAAGAACTTGCTCTGTAAAAAAAGCCACCACTTCAGAATCAGTCTTGCTTAGTGATTGATTTACATTGGAAAGATGAGTCACAAGGCAAAACAGCAATAATTTTATTTTTTCTCTTCACAGAGAGCACTCTTCCACTCTACACAATTCCCTTCAGAAAGGAAACTACCTCTCCTCTTCAGAGCGTATGCAAACAAAAAACATAAAGAGTAATACCATGCAAACTGATTTTGTGTTTGACTGACTTCTTGTAAACTTTGCTACTTTGAAAAAGCTTGATATTTTTTCCAGAAATACCAAGCCGTTTAATTGTTCATTCTTTATGTAGTAATTGTTAAATTTGATCTGACAAATGAATCTAGGTGGAAAAAAAAAAGTTTTCAGAGTGATAATAAACTCATAGCATTTTTGTTTATGACTAACTGCCCATGGGATTTAAAACATTTTCACTGATTTCTTGACAGCTCTATTGACTGTATATACTGAGTAATATAGTTTTGCCTTTGATTGATACTAAAAAATAGCTAAACTCCAAATAGCCTGGGGTCTTTCTGAACAGCCATAATAATAGAGGATGTTAAAAGTTCAGGCTGCTACGGACAACTACTTTTTTTCTGATAAAGATACTACAATAAAATGGATAGCTATGAAAACAAAAGTCTTCTAAGTGTCATTTTAATAACATTTCAGATCAAATCTGTACTTCGGGGTACATACTCTGGTACAATCCACCAAAATCAAAACAAAAAGGTTTTATTAGTGAGAAGGTTGGAAATTTAAATTCAGTATTAAAAAAAAAGGTATAACAAAGCAATAAAAATATGCTGCACTTAAAAAGAGCTTACAACCTACCCAACGGAAGCGGGGAAAAAAACGTTATTTTCTGGATTACAGGCAAATGTAGATCTTCTTGTAATGTTTCCCTCTAAATATCTGGGTACATGCCTGCAAATTCGGGTACCTATCTTGCTTTGTCTCTCAAAGAAACTCGATTTCTTTATGAGAATCTCATCTTTTTTTAAATAATAACAACATAAAAGTAATATGGAAAAAGTATCATTTGTGGATGAAAATACAGGACATTGCGGGTGAATTGGAGCTCCTTCAAACAATCATTATTTCTCTCCAATTAAAGCATTGTAATTGATGACAGAGAGCATTCCTAATTCATTTCATGGCAAATAAAAGATTGGTTTAAATCATTTCTAGCTTAAGCTCATTAGTTTTGCTTGGTACTGAAATGGATTCAGAACATAGAAAAGGGTGAAATATCCCAGTAGCAGCAGTAATGACTGCTTAAACCGCTTAGCTAAATGCACAAATGGTGTCTTAATTATAAAAACAAAGATTCATCTAGGCATGAATAACACCAAGCACAGGGATCACACATGACATTTACTAAAATAATATGCCAACTCATTGGGTTGTAAAAATAGTGTTGGATTTTGTTTCTCGAAGTTTGGAGCCTACAATTTTTGCACAGCCACCTGTCTATACATAACCTGAATATGAAAATACTTAGGCTACCAATTAGGAAACTGTTCATTAATGTATGAGAAATTAGATTATACTAAAAACGTGAGCAGCTGTCACTTTAGGACAGAAAAAAAGATAAAATTAACAACTATTGTGTTGCATATTCATGCAGTAAGAAACTGTTCTGATCAATAAATGCTCAATTGGAACTGATTGCCTAGAGAGGCTGCTGAAAACCTCCCTTCTTGGGGATACTGAGAACTTGACTCGACAAAGGCGCGAGCAACCTCGCCCACCCCATCCGCACTGATGGGGCTGTTTCAAGTGACCTCCAGAGGCTCCTTCCAAACCAACCTGTTCCCTGATTCACTGGCTAGCACTGACTGATGGCTAGTAGAGATACTAACTGTGCACTCCTGCTCCCACTCTGGAGGGAACAAAGGTGGCTCACAGGAGAACTCATCTAGGAGGTCCAGGGCCATCTGCCAAGGCAATGACAATTTCAGGAAACAAGTTTCAGGAAAATTTGGGGTATTCACATGAAGCCTTTAGGGTGGAAAAAAGCTATTTTAGATCTGTAATGAGAGCCCGTTTGTAGGAAGATCAACAAGAAGGATGATTCAAGAAAACAAATAAATATTAAAAACCTAAGTATTTTTAAGTGCACTACAATTTTATGTTTCCTTTTACTATATGAAGGTCCTGCCTAAACTAAATGTGAATTATCAAGACAGAAATTTTGCATTTTAACAGAATGCATTCACACTTTTTTGTCAACTCAAATAATTACCTAATTTGGTGTTAATTTTATACAGTGTTTAGAAACTTGTAACAGGTTTTTAATGTATGCTCTATGTGATAGATTCAACCAAGCTCACTCAAAGTGACATCAATAATTGATTCTGTTCTGCTTTTCACAGAAACTGGAAACAGACCAAAGAAAGCAACGAGGGCAGTGCAGTGCTATTATGCACTTATTTAAAAATTATCTCTAAAGTGGAAAGAAGGACAAAATTATGATCCATAACTGGCATGAAAGAAAATATCAGGAAATATTATAAAAAACAGACATGTAAAGAAGGGATTGGAAAAAAGTTCACCTACACAAAGTACCTCAGATGGGAAAGTATGAAGTGTTATACCTCTTTAAAATTCAGTTCCTTCCTTAGTCTTTTTTTTCTATCTAGCTTGCTTCTATTTTTTCTTCTAAGACACTACAAAAGGCAAAAACCAAAAGACTTGCCGTCTTCGTGCCGGAGGTACTGGTTGCCACCTCTGTCCCTAGCTAGGGACCAGGCCTCGCCTTCATCGCTTTCACAGAACTCTACCATGCTGTTCTTATCCATCTGCACCCAGGTACCTTCTGAATTAGTCACCTGATGCACATACATAGAAAAAAAAAGCACCATTTACTGTCTTTTCAGATAACCAGGCAGCGCGATTCAGCAACATGTTTCAGTATCTGAAAAATATGCAATCTTTACATTACAAAGAAAACATCAATAAATGTTGATGAAATCAAGGCCACAGGCCGAGGCAGATTGAGAGACCAAAAGCATTTATGACACTTTCACAGTTAGGAGTTATTTCAAAAATCTTAGATCTGTTTATGTTCTGTGAACGGAAACACCAACACCGCAGTTTTGGAACATCCAAACAAACTTAAATAAGAAGGTGATATTCAGCATGTGATTGGTTTTTTGGGAGCTGCAACAAAAAAGTTATAGCACCTCGTTCTGTACCAAAGGTCGTACATGTACTAATTTTGTTCCTGATGTTATTTAGGAAATAGCATGACACACTACATCCTTTAGCCTTTCTTAACCACAAAACACCACAGCCAGACAACAAGTATGAGTAGTAACAGTTCAGCACCTAAACACTGATTCAGTACAGAGAAACATGATTTCTTTTTATTTATTTAGGCCCTAGAAAGAAAAAAATCAGTGAGGCAAAATTCCTTCAAATATATGATCAAAAGGCAAAATAATTAATAGTAAAAATACTTATCATTTGGTAAGTAATACTGAAATATACAACAGATATATAAGCAAGCATATAGTAATTGAAGTTTAAGGTTCTTCCAATCAATGCACATATATCTAAAAGGCAAAAGATTGAACTGCATTAGTACTTACAATATAAATCAAGTGCAAAAGATAGCATTTATCATAAGGGTTGGAAAAGCAAACCTGTATAGGGGCAGATTCTTTGTTGAGTTTACTACTGTTATATACTGGTATCTATGAAGACATGAACTGAAGCTACAAGGATCCATACCTCGCCCACTGCCTTGACTTTGTTTCCCAGAACTAACATTCCAATTGGGATACCTCTAAGGTTAGGGCAGCTTCTGATGTTGTGACCTGATGGGCCAGTCTTCACTACCTTGTACACGCCCGGTCCCCCTCGGAGGAACGGCAGCTCTTGCTCTTGCATCGCGGCTTCCTGGGGACAGTGCGAGGTCAGGTCTTTGAAAAAATCATCAGAGTTAGACCTGGATTCCTGAAAAATTTGAAAAGGCAAAACAGAACAGAATGACACTGGTTAATACAGCCGCTCAACTTTTCACATAACATAGACATTTTTCAAGACTGTAATAGCAGGATTCTAAAACTATGAGGTTCTACTTACACTACCTATTTCAGCATGCAATTGTAAGCAGAACAACCAAACTGGTAGTAAATTGGAAATGAATTGAAAAGAATCAATTTTCGCTTAAAATAACAATGGCAAAGATGGAGACCATTAGATAAAAATTGTTTACTCTAGCACTTTCACTCAAGCTTATCTCACATTGACATTTTTCAGGATAGAAACTCTTTATTTGTAAACTTCTTTATTTGTAAAATAATGCAGGAAAATCGAAGGCTATGTAAAGAGAATTTAACTGTAGGCTGTTTCCAAAACATAATGCTTCTTAATTGATTTCAGTTTCAGAATATGTTGCTAATATAAAGTTTTAACAAAGAGTAATAGCAACACCATAGATTCTTAAATACGTGCATAAATAGTAGTGTGTGTTCACGATTTTCAGAGTGATAATAAAAGCATCCTGGAAATTTATTTCATTTGGAACCAATTCCCGATAAAAAACACATCCGAATTTGAAATGATGACTTATTTCTGCACTTCCTTCCATGAAAAATGGGAGTTACTTAAAAAAAAAATAAAGTAACACAGATTTGCAGTCAGCTGTATTTTAATAAAATATCTATTGTACAGGGAATTATGAGGGAAAGCAACAGGGTTATGGATTTTCAAATTGGAAGAAGGCAAACGAGAAGCAGCAGTGGGATCTATTATGCTTATACTGTAAGTCATACATATAAAAAAGTACTTCATCTCATCAGTTTTAAACCAATCTTCTAGTTACTTCCCTTTTAATTAACATGATTTCATTGGGCCTCTTTACTTATTGTATTTTCAGTCTGTGCACTATATCCAGAGCACTAGAGCAGTTTTTCCATTGGGCCTTTAGACAAAATGCATCTGTTTTGCAAATAGGAAAATTAACTTGCAAGTTAATGCAAGCCAGGGCAAACTGCGTTAAGGAGAAAACAAAGCCCTGGTGATCTAAAGACAGCTCAAATATTTTTCTAGATCTTGGTACAGCAGCAAAGTATTTGAATATGTTGAAGAAGATTTAGAAAAAAAACCCATTGTTTTAAACTCCTAAACTACAATGTGTAACACTGAGTATAACTTGATTGTGAGATTTATATAGAAACAATTCTGACATCAAAACTACTGCAGGGTTGTAAAGAGATGAAGAAAAGCACTTAGAGAATTTAAATTGTTTTACTGTATCTTAGCACTTTTTATTATAACTCTGTAATTTTAAAATACACTAAAAACAGGCTGAGAATTTAAGCGCTTGCTTATATGAATTTGTCATTTTGCTAAGCTAGTCTGTATCCTTGAAAAAATAGAAAAAAACCCCTAATAGATTGTGTGTCAAGAAAAGGGAATGAAAGCCTTTATCACATTTGTAGGCTATCCCTCTCAAATTCTCATTTAATTTATGTTAAAAAAGGAGGTTGCTGTTTATGAATTAATTAAAATTCAGGAATCTCCAATACTATTTCTCTTCACCATACAGGAATAAATACAGACAGAGCATGCTATGAAAACCTGCCGCTTTCCATTAAAGAAAAAGAAAGGTAAAACAGAATATTTAAGGCAGAGCTGAGTTAAAACATACACTCTGGAAACACGAGATACAACGTGACTCAGCCTGACATTTAACTCACCTTGGGGGGTAAAGCTTTGGAAGTCCATGACAAAAAGTCCAAATCCCTGACTCCTTGGCTAGCATTAAAGACATTCTGAGCAATAAAGTTTAAAAAAGACAAATATCATCAAAGAAAAGGGAACAAACATTGGAGCTACAGATAACATAAGCAGACTTTCTTTACACGTAATTCTACTGGTAGAATGCTTTGCAAAAGGGAAATGTTTTTCTTGTGGGGTCACCTGATCATCACACACCCTGGCAAAACATCTATTAACCAAGAGCAGTTTAGTAAGTCAAAAGCTCAAAATGAATGTAGTGTGTCATGCCATTTGCTGAATTAAGAGCCAGACATTTTCTGTAAAGCTTGAGGCTTTGTGCAAGGCGAATCCCCCACCTCGTTAACAATGAACAGCATCTGTTGCAGGCCGAGCTACAGGTTTATAGCAGGACAGCCTGCTGCTTTGAAAGGCAATTTCAATGACTGCAGGACAACTGCACGTGGGCTTTGAGTCACCAAGGCCGCCCTGAGCACATGCAGAAGGGCTAAGCTCAGCACTGCCCACAGCACCTCGCTCGTAAGTGGTATCCCTGGTGTGCACACCAAAACTGTGTGCATTGCATCACAAGCAAAAGTTTCCTAGAGCGCTGTAAGGAGAACGGCTACTAAGGTCTCATTATCTTTATCCAACATGCAACACATGTACTAGTTGATTAGGAAGCATCACAAACCAAGTGAAGTGGAGCTGTGAAAGAGAATTCATGAGTTTTATAATCAGTTGCTCATGTAACAGGAAAAAGCTCTGCATACTTTTCCCTCCCACAGACTGCCTGGGGCAGCACTTCTTAGCCCTTGGAGGCCACCAAAAAAGCTCCCTATTCTACATGAAGAATCGCCTTCTACTCAGTGCAAAGAAATTTCCACTGTTCCTGTCAAATATAAGAATTAGTAATATTATGCAGATAGTAGTATTAGCTCTCAGTATTTATAGCAGAAAATCTTGGACAAAGCTACAATCTTATGGAAATTTAATGACACATCAAAATCTTCTTTCCTTATTGTTATCTGGGCAATGGAACTAAGTGACATTACAATTTAATAGCAGTTAAAAGAAACCGATCACTTGAACCAGAAATTGAAAACCTCGGCATGCTTTTTCCATAGTCCCTGAAAAAATAGCCACATGTGTTAAAAACAAGCAACTTCATCTCAAGATAAAGTAAATCATCTGCCTATGCATTGCCTGCAAAACTTTTGCTTACATCAGGCTTTAGTAATGCAAGTAATTTACAATGTTGACAAGAACAGAGAAACTGTCAGTCAGCAGACCACGGCATCTCTACCTGCAATTGCAAGAGGTACTAATAGATACGTGAGGTATCTGGTTGTTTTCCCTTTTTTTCTGGTGTGGGGGCAGGGCATGTTTTTAAACGAGACGGCAGCAAGGTAAGGTGCATCAATTCAACATAAAACTGAAAGGACTATACAGAGCCTTCACTTGCCAGAGTGCATTTCACAGGTCATTTCAACTTTTAAAACTCCCTGCCTTCCTGACATGACATATGCTAGTTTAGAGGAATATACCCTACATGCCTCTATTCAAAATTAGAGGATTCAAAGCTATTTTAAATTTCCAGCCTTCCTTTCCAAAAAATAAAAATAATTTCTGGAATTCATAATTTCATAGTCTTTCCTAATTGAGATTAATTTTGAGAAATCACAGAACAGAATACAATTCACCAAATATTAGCAGAAAATAGATGAGTATTTAAAAATCTCTATAACATTACTTCCTTAAAGCAGTACAGCTTATCTATAAAGCCATCTTGCCGTCCTATAAAGCCATCTTGCTGTCATATCCAACAGTTATTTGCTATTCCTGCCTAAAATGAGAGTAGTTGTTCCGACAGCTACAGTAGTAGCTCTGCTTCGACATCTCCATGCAGTATTAACCCTGCTGAGATCCTGTGCCCAAACACAACAATTTGCCAGTTAATTTGGGTTCTTATTTTTTGCACTGGACTAATGGGTTCAACAGCCTGCAGTTCTCTTCATGCTCTTTGCCCTCAGTGGTCGGGAAATGCAACATGAACTGGGCACAAGGAGCAGTATTCCTTGTAACGATAACGGTTGACATTTGAAATAAGTAAAAGAAACATATTCACAATATGATTTTTAAAAGTCAAGATCCAGAATTTAACCATAACAAAGCTTAAATTAATATCCAATAAAATAAAATACTACCTTGTATGTATTGTTCTATGCTTTATGTAACTTTTTTGGTTTTTGTTGTGTGAACGTGTAATAATAACTGTCTATATTCATAACATCTCTATCAGAATTCACAAATATTTTTCAAAAAAGATTACTTAAATTTCACAAAAAAGGAAGAAAACTGACCAAGATCACCAATTATCCAAGATCACAATCCAAGAGGGTGGTGGGAATTTGAATGGCGAATATTACCCTAATTTAGGCATCTGATTTACCATGTGTATTTTCAGCCGTGTACGACACTTTTCCATTACGTCCCCTCTGCTGTGGAACCAGTAGGACAGCTTTGGATGCCACAAATCTTGTCTATTAACAAAATCTTTACTACATTCTGGTTAAAAGTGGACTCCACTACCCAAATCAACAAAAAAATGATGCACAAATGTAATTCCATTTTGTTCTCCAAAATCTCCAGCATTTATTGCCTAATCCAACATCCTTTGCCATATGGGCCATTCCTAGCTAGAGGACTCCATTTATCAAATTGGACAGAACTGCATCTTAAAATGCAGTTCCTTCCTTGGACAACTTATAGGGATATGTTTTTCAACATTCTCAATTCGATAATTCCCTTTAAGAGAATTTATTTCTAAACTTTTCACCGAGCCAACGGTATTACTCCGTGTGCTCGCGATCCAGCAGCAAGACGGCTTTTAAGCCGAGCTCTAAAGCCCGGCAGCGCCCCGGGCCGCTCGCCGCCGGCCCTGGGGCTGCGGGGCGGCCGCGCGGTGTAACCGCAGGCGGCAACGACAGGGGCACCGGCGCGCGAACCAGCCAATCGTGGCTTTCCTTCTGCCGCGCGGGCCACTCGCTGCTCTGTTGCTAAGGGCGCCTGGGACTCTGCCCGCCTGCCGTTCAGGCTGCAACGGCACCGCTCGGTTAAAAGAAAACTCGCAATACGTCGCGGCTCATAAAAGTCAAAATGGTACCAAAAGTAGCTTAAAATACATTCCAAGCAGCAGCAAAAGATGGCAATATTTTGTCTGAACTTTAAAAAGCAACAGTACCGTGAATTGTATGAAAAAGATGCACACTATAATTTTATGTAGATATGATAATTAAGTGCATTGCACATAGTATACTTTTTCAAATGAAATCTGTTACAGAATGAAGATTTTATTTTAATTTGATTTTTTTTAAAAAAGAACTATTCCTTTTAAGCTATTCTCAGAGACTACAGAATATGTTCTCTGGAAAAGAAGGTTTACTGGAGCCATTTGAAGAGTAGCATTCAGTAAAACCTTGCTAACCACACACATGTTTATGTTCTAGGTATATAAAAGACCTCATTAGCCCTCAGATTTAGATCTCAGGAACTAGGAGAAGTACAAGGAATAGGAAAAAAATACAAAACATTATATCTATCCATTCTTAGATTATTTATCCAAGTTAATTATTGTCATGGGTGAATTCACTTTTATCCTGGATGAATGGGTAAAATTTAACTGCTGCATACACGTGTTTCACAGAAATGCAGTATAGCTATTTTCCAATGAGTACTGACTTCTAAGGTTAAAATCACAAATAAGATTTTAGGCAAAACTTACTTTTTTCCCATATTTTCACATAATCTAAAATTATGTGAAGTCCAGATAAATATGCCTGTTAGTATAGTGCTGAGCCATGATGGCTGAGCATAGAAATAATTTGCTTTCTAAATGCAATATTAAAGCAATTCTCCAAAATACAGACTTTATTGAAAGAATTTAGCAAGCGGCTCAGTTCTACTACAGGGATATATAAAAAGAGTGAAATTAGTGGCTGCAAGTGTTTAAATATATTGGCCAAATACATGTTAACTGCCTTTAGCTGCCCATCACTCCAGTCAGAAGAAAAGTGTAGTCCAAACATTTACAGTAGCAGCCGATCTGTTTTTCACATTCTGCCCTGTAGAAATGGAGGTTCTGCCCGCTCTGGGCAATGTACAAAGGCAGAGGAGCCAGAAAGGCTTGTTACTTTCATAACAGTTTTTAAGAAACCCTGATCAGACCAATATACTGGTTTTTTGTTTGTTTGTTTTTTGGGTTTTTTTTTGCTATATTTCGCTATATCTGTCACCAATAAACATGTAGCCTTTGACTTGCAGGAATAGTGATCACCATTAAACCTACCCTGAAAAAATATGCTTGCTCTAGTTACAGACTCAGCATCGTTAGTCATCATTCCTGATGCTTTTTGGTTCTTTGACTAGGCAATAAATTGGTAACTCAAGAATGCAGAAGTAAAATTCATAGAAGATATCTATGACAGTAGCTCTGAAAGATCTGAAAGATTTTTTTTCCTTTTTTTTAAGAAAGCATCAGTTATATGGATTAACTTTTGGCAGTAAGGCCATTCCCAAATCACTACATCAATGGGTTGTTTTATGAACAATGTGGTCTTGTATGACAGACAACTTGTCTCAGACCATGACTGAATATGAGTGTACAAAATACATTTTTGTACTAGTCCTTGCACATTCTCTTGGAGAAGAGAATCTTCAACATCATATAAAACTTGCACCTTTCTACACTCCACCCTCTTTATGCAATAGCCCTTAAATGGCAAACACACATATAAGACAGTATTTGCTGCTTAAAAGACCTTTTACTTCAGGACTCATCATTTGCAGCCTTAATTAAAGGCAGGCTTTTAATGAGGACAGAGTGCACTTTGGGTATTTTTTCAAAGGCACCTTTTACTTACGTCAACAGGTACCAGAAGGCTCTTGCCCAGATGTTGGTTAAAAGATAGGCACCAGGCTTCTGTGTAACCATTCATGTTAGGAACATACTTCTTTATAGTCTCATCGTTCAGCCTCAGCCAAACACCATCATCATTGTGGATCTATGGGAAACAAGCAACAAAAAGGAGCCATGTCCTCCTGTAACTGTTGGTGGCCGGGAAGGACTAAGAGCCTTTAAACAAGCAGGCAGCAGCAGCAAGCGAGAAATACTCAACTACAGCACAGAATGTAAGACAAGGTAGCAAGGAATATTGACCACATCAGTGCCCTATCTGGGTAACAGAAACTGCCCAGAGCAATCTGGGCAATTCATTTTTAGCAGACTAGGTGCAAAATTAAATTTCAAGCAGATCATGCAATAACAAGACTTGCATTGAGAGAAACAAGGAAAGAAATAAGCTATGAAATAAGCTTTCATAAATTTACTGACTTGACCTCACTTCTGATTTTTTTTTCATTTCTGCGTTTATTTAGTATGTTTAAAAAAACATGCACAATAGTCTAATGCAATAGCAAGATTTCAAAAGTGTAAGTGAAATGTACAATGTAAATGATACCTACACTTTTGAATTTTTGTTGAAACTCTAAATCATGAAGAACTAAATCCTTAGAATATATTAAGATGAACTCTTAAAAGTTAAATTTGCTTTCTCATGTCTCAATTTCAAAAGTTTGCTGCACACATTTTAAAACAAGGAAACAACAACTTGAAAATAAAATTAGTAAATATTTAAACTTTGCAATTTATAACTACTATGTTCTTAAATTATATATATCCACACCTAAATACACACACAAATCAAACCATTATTTGCATGGATTAACTTTACATTTTAGATTAATTTTCAACAGAAATTTCATGTTAATTACCTCGTCAATGAAAGTGATGGATCCATTGACTTTCACTATGCCTATTTGCTCACTTTGAAGGGAAGGGTGGCTACGGATACGTAGCCCTGCACTGTCCTTGGCCACAAATTTGCGAACCTAAGAGAAGCAAAGGAAGACAGTAAGGAAGAAAAACTGGAAAAGAGCTCTCAAAGCGTAAAAAGAAATAGATTTAACAGATTCTGAAATGCTACAGTGATGAAATAGCAGTCTTAAAGAGTTACAGTTTGTTGCTAGTTTCCCATGGTTGTTTTGTACGATTTTATTTTTATGATACCCAATACAATCATAATAGTTTTTTGGGGTGGGTTGGGAAGACCTCCAGAGAAGGAGACTCTGCCCTGGGCAGCCTGTTCCGCGGCTCTGTTGCCCTCACACGAAAGAAGTTCCTCCTCTCATGGAGATGGAACTGCCGGTGTTTCAACTTCTCAACCCATTGCCCCTTGTCTTGTCGCTGGCCACTACCGAGAAGAGTTTGGCCCCTTCCTCCCTACATTCCCCCTTCAGGTACTTAAACATATTGATTAGATCCTCTCTCAGCCTTCCCTTCTCCAAGCTAAACAGGCCCAGCTCACGCAGTCTTTTCTCACAGGAGAGATGTTGCAGTCCGTTTATCATTTTGGTTGCCCTCTGCTGACCCTCTCCAAAAGCTCCACGTCCTTCTTATACTGGAGAGCCCATAACTAGAGCCCCCAGTACTCCAGGTGCAGCCTCCCCAGAGCCAAGGAGAGGGGCAGAATCACCTCCCTCAACCTGCTGGCAACATCTTCCTGATGCAGGCCAGGATCCCATCGGCCTTCTTGGCCACGAGGGCACACTGGTGACTCATGGTTAACATGGTGTCGACCAGGGCTCCCAGGTCCCTCTCTGTAGAGCTGCTTTCCAGCAGGTCGACCCTTAATCTGTACTGGTGTTTGGAGTTTCTCCTCCCCAGGTGCAGGACCCTGCACTTGTCCTTATTGAACCTCATGAGGTTCCTCTCTGCCCAACTCTGCACCCTGTCCAGGTCCCTATGAATGGCAGCACAGCCCTCTGGAGTATCAGCCACACCATCTCATTTTGGTAATCATTTTTCCCACCTCGACAGATAGCAAAGTTCGATTTTCAACCCATTTAAAGTAAGAGAGAATAAGGAAATCAACAAAATCATGATATATCAAACACTTTCAGTCTGAAATTAAAAGAAGTTGGACCTCAAAACTGGAATGTTCCGCAGACTCAATGAAAACGTTCTAAGTTGAAAACAAATCACCACTGAGCATGCACTCTTAACATCTTTTGGTTTGAACTATCTGAAATTTAAGGCTGGAAATGAAGAGGAAGAAGCCTCAAGAGCTTCACTATCACAAATCCTCTCAATGCAAGAGGTTTTAGAATTTTGGACTACCTTTGATATATGTGTAATTTGCATTCTGTGCTTCAGAAGCACAGAATGGAATACAGTAATTACCTTCTTGTGCTATTTATAATACTGCTGTTCATAGACACAGAATTATCCAAACCTGTTTATGAGACTTCTTATGATTTTTTTGCTTTACTACAAAAAAATCTAGTATATTACTACAATACCATGAAATCATCACAGACAAAGGCTCTACAAACACCAGAGAGAAAGATGGTTCTTCTTTCAAAGACGTTCACAACTCAACTTCCAGATTATTAGAGATCTAACTTTGGTCATGGCGAGTGTTAATGTGATGAAATGCAGCTCTCATATATGAGCCAAGCACCTTGCTTCCCATAGCAGTAACTAAAAAGATAACGGAGACACTTCCAGACAGCAGTTTATCTCACCCAGGAGCAGATGTCTCCTTCACTTGCTTACTGCAAATGACACCTATGGTGATGAGCTTGGATAGAGATGTCATTAAGTTATGTGAGATGAATCTCATCCAGTAGGAACGGGGAATTTAGATGAACATGAAGAGCTAATACTAACAACAAGAGGACAGAGAAAACCTAAGAGTGCATTTTTAAAAAAATGCAATGAGGAATCAAAAGCTGCGTGGAAACTCAAGGTAAATTTATCTGTCATGGTGACAATGCTGGGAGATGAATCTTGTTAGTGGCAGACATATAATCTATTTATGGACTAAGCAGCTGTATAATAAGAGTTGTCTCTAGATTGTTGTCCCTAGATTTCCAGAAAGCTACAGAAGCAATAGATTACAATGCACTGTTTATGTAATAAGTTGGCAAATGCTTGATCCTTTTTGCCGCATTTTGTAACATGCACATTTTGTAATGTTTTGCTTAGGCAGCAGAGGGAAATGATCCACCTTGGTTCTTGCAAGAAGAATAATCTTGTGGTATTTCAGAATTTTATACTTTTTAATACAAGCTAATTCCATGAATAAAAGATGCAGCATCCTGCTAGATAACACTTCCTCAGCATCTTACAGAAACCAGGGTATTGCTACCTGAGCTAGGCATTTTCTTTGAAGTGTTGCCACCCTTCAGCTTTCCTCCACTATGTGCCCTTTGGGATGGATGAAATGGAGAAGTCAGCTAGGACTTAGTAAAACAAAATATGAGATTCTAAGAGATGTTAATAAATTCATATATTTAGTGCTTTACATGGACTGAAGAAAAAGCTTATCACCAAACAAAAAAGATCTTTATAGAGCTATTTTTCCTTTTCATATCATAGTACAATATAAAATAAAAAGAACCAATAATGGTGCAGAATGCAGTCTGTATTGTTCACAGAGGCTGCCCAACATCTGAGTGACAAACCAAAAGAAAGGCAGTTTCTGCACAATTTCTCAGTTTTATTAATGAGCAAACAGAAAGATAATGGAATGATTACCTTTCATTTTATGTGTATTCAGCATATTAAAGTGATTTGGAGTTATCCTCAAGTTCTGCACCACTGCAACATGATAAATCATGCACTAAACCCACCCAATGACTGCTAAAACACAAATGCATTTTAATTCTCCAAACCTTGTTCGGCTGAGGTTCTGCTTTTGGTTTAATAAGTTGTGTTCCAGGTGGTATCATCCCCTTTGGAGGATCTTTCACTTTCACTTCTAAACCCGCATCTAGAAGCAAACAAAAACTGAGTTCAAGAAAAATCATTTTAAGGGGATATGTCAGTCAAATGGTGACTATAGTTGATCTGTGCTACAAATTGCAGCTCAACACAATCTGAGGGGTAAAAAAACAAAGACTGAAGCCCACACGAAAGCACTATCTGCATGGAAAAGCCTCATAAAAATGTTACAATTCAAAAGTACAGTCCTCAGCTCTAGATCTGAAGTAGTGCTTAACAGCTCACATCACAGATTAGTAAATAGAATTATAGAAAGCTTAAGGTTGGAAGGGGCCTTAGAAGTCATCTAGTCCAACCCCCCTGCACACGTAGGGTCACCTAGAGCACATGGCTCAAGGCTGCATCCAAGCGGGTTTTAAAGATCTCCAAAGAGGGAGACTCCACAACCTCTTTGGGCTGCCTGTTCCAGTGCTCTGTCACCCTCACAGTGAGGAAATGCTTCCTGAAGTTCCTGACTACAATTTCCAGATGCAAAGTATAAATTCACGAATTGCTGCCAAAAGCATTGCTACTTTCTTACATTTGAGACTGTATTAACAATCCAAGCATAACTGTATGTCCAAGCCTGGTATGATTCACACTTTGTTAACAAAATTATTCTACAATTAGAGGCAGAGGTATGGATGGATTACCATGGCTAAAAATTAACTTAACTGGCTGGCTGTTCATGTGCATGTTTGTAGGATGATGGGTGAGTGTTTGGAAATAAACTTTTTAAAACAAAATGACACGGTCACTATTTGCTAGTGCAGCTGATAAGGGCTGTCTTTAAATTTTGAGATCTCATGGGCTAAATGACATGTCATGAATCTTCCAATTAGGAATTTAAATGCATGTTGTGCTTCTGCACACAGACAATTTAAATTGGGACAACTGAGGGCCTGGGGTTCCAGAAAGAGTAGCAGGCCAAAAAGAAGAACTTTTGAAAATAAGGAGAGTCTCAGAGAGTGGGAGAGGGCATAGAAAGAAGAGGCTGAGATCCTGACTGGAAGTAGGATGCTGGAAAGAGAGGAAGGTGAGAGAAGAACCCTAGACCTCCCCAAAAAACATGAGGAATAATGCATATGCTGCTCTATTATTCTTGTAGTCTAACCACATTATATGTAGATGTTTTGTAAATATGACTTTATTACAAGGAGAAAATAGTTAATGATTTTATTTATCCTAAAAAAAAAGAGGGAACTGGACTTCTGAGCCAAAATGTGGATGGTAGGTTTTGCTACAAACCTCAATACTAAACATCATGAGCGCTGAGAAACCTATGCATTTACCAGCACACAATATAATCATAGTTTCTGCTTAAGTATAGTTAAAATTTAGTACCTATTTCAATGCCATCTATAGTAACATGAATGGTATAGAGACCAACTGCTCCTGGAGTCCAGTTTGCACAGTAGGTACCATCGTTATTGACTCTGATCAACATGTTTTCACTGGGTCTAGGCATAAGCAAAACAGAATCAAAAACATTAATTATTGGCTTCTTGAAGATCACATGCAATATTTAATTTAAGCAATCAGCATTAGAAAAATAAAGAGTGCAAGATTTAAAAATGAATCTCTAAACTTAAGAAAACAAAATGATAAATTAGCACATGTTCAATGTTGAAAATACATTACAGATCTTAGCCACCATTTCTCTGCAATCAAGGCTTGTGACTCCAGTTATAAGCAGAAATGATAGAGTATTATAAGCTCAATGTCTTTTATAAGGTAATTTTCAATATTTACCTCTTTGGGGTTGGTGAAGCAAAGCGTAATTCTTCAAAGGAGTAATTTTCATATGCCTATAAAAAGATGAAATTAAAAACATTAAATCAACAATTATCTATGATTACAGCATCATGAATAAAAATTAAAATGGAGTATTCTCTCACAGCAAAGAAATCTAACTTTACTTGTACCAGAAACATTTTGCATGGAAGCAGGAATTAGTTCCAAAACACAAAAAGAAAAACAAACTAACAAACTTACACACACACACACACACACAAGCAAGCAGCTTCACTTACTCTTCAAACTGCCATTATTTTGGTATGATATATACATATAGACATATAAAACATATAAATTAAATATATACACAGTGTATAGGAAAGATATATATTGCTAACAAAAACACTGTTTATTTAATACCATCATAGCCTTTGAATTCTTTTTTTAAGATTTTAGTAACAACCCTTTGGATCCTTTTTATGTCCCTGAAGAAAGCTGTATTTACTAAGCTGGATTTCATCTTCCTTGTAGATCTCAAATATTCACAGAGCATCCAGGGGATACAGCTCCATGACAAATTGAGTCATTCTGAGCCTGTGCTGGCATGATCCCAGGGCACTGCTCTCACGACTTCATTCTCTGCTGTGTCTACCATAAAATTATATAAGAATTTCTATCTGTTGAGACCTCTGCAGGTAATTGGGTTCAACCTTCTTCTCAAACTAGGGCCACCCTCAAAGTCAGATCCAATTTCAAATCTGATCAGTTTTCTCAGGGAATTATCTGTTAGCTTTGCAGCATCTCCAAGGACAGAGATTTCACATTTTCTCTGGGCACCCTATTTCAATAGGGTTTCATTTTAGCATTGTGGCTTTTCTTCCTCATGTCTAAATGGAATTTCTCTTTTCACAAATTGTGCCCATTGCCACATGTCCTTTCTCTGTGCCTCTCCAAGATGAGAGTCAGTCTTTTTTGTAACCTCCCATGAGCATCCCAGTGTCTGTGGTAGCACAGCTGTGCTCACGATGCCACAGTCTATGCTGGCCACAGAAATCTTTAAAATGTGTATGTGAACAGGAGGGAAATTATGTTAGAAAAAGCAAGGCCCACAAGGCCTAGTAATTCATGCTACAGTCACGAGTAGGGACTAGAGGAGATATTTCTGTTGGTTCCTGCCAAAAAAATAAAAAGCTTGTCCTACTTTCACAGTTTCTTGTGAAATGACTTTACTCTAAATCCCCCCAAAAGTGGAAAAGAGCAGCCCCAGAGCTACACCAAGTACCTAAACAGGAGACTCTCTGTGCCTCAGTGGCTGCTGAAGACTCCACAAAAAGGTGTTAAAAAGTCAAACATTCTTGAACAAGAATGGAAACACTTTTTATATTTACCTGGGTATGTAATATTCTTTTAATTCTTCACTTTTACAAGCATTTGTGCTGCTTTCTACTAACACAACTTCTAGTGAATATTTTTATTTTATTTTACTCTGATGCAAATTAAAGATGATTACAGTTAACCAGTTACCATCAAATTCTCATCCTTATTCTTAGCATAATGCATTTTGCAGTTCCATTGCACAAATGGCAGTAATTTACCTTCATCATTGTAATGGCAATGTATCGTGCCTCTTTTACTATCATGGGTTCATAAGAGGAGTCCAGCTTTGGGGAAGGAAGCCCTCCAAAGGTCAGATCGGTGGTAGGCGAGGCAGCTGTTGCAGGACTCCCTGGTATTCGTTGCCCCTTTTTAACTTGTTCTTGTTGCAAAGATGTTTTTTTCTGAGAAACGGGAATAGCTTTGACCTCCACCTGCAAGAAGACACCCACATGTTCTTTGGCATCTCGGGAGTTACGGTGACAGAGCAGCGAAAAACAAACCCAGTTATGTGTCAGAAACCGAAGAGTCTGCACTTACTCTTTGCATCTCAAGCATCTCAAACTCAGAAACTGAGAACACAGGAGGGAAACCTTTCTGTGAGGAAAGGCTGTGAGAGCTGGGCCTGTTCAGCCTGAAGCAGAGAAGGCTGAGGGGGGACCTGATCAGTGTCTATAAATACCTCAAGGGAAGCAGTGAGGAAGATGGTGCTGGCCTCTTTTCAGTGGTGGACAGCGATAGGACTAGAGGAAATGGCCACAAGATATTAAGGCCTAAGAAGGCCTACTAGAAGTTAAATCAGAACATTGCATGCTGAATGAACCTCAACAAATGGTTAAATTAATATTTCTACTAATTTAATACAGTAAGGTAAAAAAAAACGAGCAACTAAATAAAAATTGCCTGTTTTTAAATTTTATTGATTCTAGGAACTTCCTAATACTAAAAATGGGAAAGGAATAAGTCAAGATGTAGTCTTAGTGACTCTAAAATGGCTTCACGGCTTCTAATTCTTTTTTTCAATCTCATTTGCTCAGTTTACAACTGGTTATATGATTACAAAAAAAAAAGAAAAAAGAAAAAATTCTTATCGTCTTCTACATCTTACACATAGCTGGCTATTTCCGCAGGATTTGATAAGAGAATTTGATAATTCTGTGGATGTAGAGGCAAAAGGGTCTCACAGACTACACTGTATTATCTTGTAGTCCTTGATATTACATGTCCAGATAATACAAATGTATTATCTGGAATATCTACAATACTAAAAATGAATTAATTGAATTATTATTAAAAAAAGGCATGATGAAGTAGAAGAACAGACAAGATTATTGTAATTACCTTCATGTTAGGAACATGAACAACATCCCCATACTGGTCTTTTGTTTGTACGGTAATAACAGTCGGCCAGCCGCATCGAATGTCATCCTTATTTAAAATCAAAGATGTTTTTTGAGGATCAGCATATGAATCTGGCTGGAGCCACCTACCAAAAGGGAAACAACATTAAAACCTCTCCTAGTTTATAGTTTATACAAACACGGCCTTTATCTGAGAAAGGATGAAGGTCTGAACGGAGCTTTCCCCTTAATATATTACTGTTAATCTGACCAAATAGCTTTATTTAATGAGCTTATTTAATGAGTATTTGATGTAATTAGTGAAATTGTACAGGCAGTCATTCCGAACAAGCAAGAGGGCAGCTTTTTCAAGCTGACCACCCAACCCGCCTGCGCTCCTGCCTTGGCCAAGGCGCGAATCGAGGACGCGCCGCCCGCGGCCGTTACCTCGCGAGCCGCCCTCCGCTCGATCCCGGCACGCAGGCGATGAAGTCCTCCAGAAAGGACTGCTCGTTGCTTTGCACCTGCAGGGGGAGGCTGCCTTCCAGGGCTTCCAGGATCGTGGGAGAGTGGGACAGGGCCAGGCCTTTCCCAAGGATGCCCGAGTGAGACTTGCACACCTTTTGGGGCAAGGATGGGAAGCAACAGGGAAAGAAGGAAATAAAACAGCATTTTCAGTGTCTTATACGTAGATGCTTTCCCATAATATAGCAATATTGGTAAAGATGTTTGGGAGATTGGAAATCATGCCAGGAGAAGAGTAGAAAAGTTTATGAATTTTTAAAAAGTTAAAAAAAAAAAAAAAAAGACTTCCAGTATTGGAACTTTCATTTTTAAACCAAAGACTAAAAATCTTCTGTATGTCCCTTACAATCAAAATTCTACATTTCAGACAATATTTCATCTTGAATCTCTTCTCTACAAAGATCTAACTACCGTGAGATATGAACAAATGAGCTAAAAAGACCTAGGGAAGAATATCTACAAATATTCCCACTTATCTTGCCTACAAAAAGAGGCAGTGGTATCAGTTTAATAATTCTTGTTCAGCTAAACAGGAAAAAGTTACATTTTCATAAATGATTAGTTATTTTTGTCATGAAAAGCACTTTAAATGGCACATTTTTTACAAAGTAAGAAGCTCTCCAAGTTTAAAAGTTCATGTTTTAAGTCAAAATCAAAGAAAAGAAAAACAGATTAAAAAAAAAATCATCGGCCACTAGTTTTGAAAATTTAGGGCAAAGTTCTTAAATTACACCTGTTAATAAATACTACCAACTGAACAACATTTTAAAATAATTTTAAAGCAAATCAGATTCCATCCTGTTGTGAAAATCTTTCAAGTAATTGTCTTCCAAGGCTGTCAAAAAATTTCAACATATGTAGTGAAATAGACTGCAGTAAAAAAGAAGCAGCAATTATACCTGTAAAGCAGCCTCTTCAAGAATCTCAAGATCTTCTTCAAATTCATTACCTGCTGTAAAAATATAAACTCATGTTTTTCAAAAAAAAAGCCAACATTTATCTACTTATTATAGAATACGAAATTCAATTTTGTTTGGTAAAGCAAATCAAAAGTGTTGTTTATATCAAAAAGTTTAAAAATCATGATTTGTAAGATGATCGGCACCACTTTATTCAGCAGTTCAATGATTATGGTAATATTCTTTAATAAATAGTTAACATTTTCAAATAATGGAGTAAACATGCAGTATTGTGTTGCTGAGTGAACAAGCAAATAAGCAATCTAAGTTACACAAAACAAAAATTTGGTCCTTATCTTCTTATTTCCAAGACAGTGTGCATGGAAAACCTTTGGATGTAACTAGATACTTTCAAAGAAAGATATTGGGAACAAAAAGGTATGAACTAAGTTCAAGCTGCTTCCTTATAAGGACTTACCCCGATAATATTATTTGAAAATCTAGTAAAATCTACAAGGTTATGATTCTAACATACAAGTCTCAAATATATTCTCTCATACAACATTTGCTCCTCACAAATGCAACCCAAAAGTCTGATTCTACTGTGGTCAGAGTTGCCAAACACAGTCTTTAAAATAAAATTAAAGAAAAAAGTAAAGCAGATACTTATTTTATTTCTACTCTGTCACAAAACCACATCAGGCAATTCTACACATAAGGCATTTTCTTCTACTAAGAAGAAAAAGAACTCTAAAGAAAAAAGTCTTAATGCATTTTTTAGAATTGAAAGGAATAAAAATTATATTTAAAAATCTACTATCAGAATTAGCTATTATGGAGTGAAACAAGCAAATAAGAACAATTTTAAATACATCATTCAATTTCAGACTGTTGTTCAAGTTAGATCACAAAAACAGACCAAATCTCTTACTAGAACAAATATCTTAGTCTTGGAGAATGAGCAAGGAGAAAACGATAACTTCTGAAGCTGACAAAATCAAATAATATTTGGGTGCAGTCTCACATCGACCTTTCCCTAATGCATGAAGGAAATGCAGCTCAGTGCATCTTCCTCTAGAGCAAAAGGGCTGATGCCTTCTTGGTGTCTTTTCAAGTCACTTTATTTCCCCACAATAGCTCCAGAGGGACGCTTGAACAAGTACTTGAGTACATGTGCACAGAATATACCCATATACACATCACGAAAATTAATAAAAAACATAGATTTTTTTTTGCAAAGGACAATCTCCTTTAAATCAAATACACCATGATGTAATCGTGCAAATAATGGTAATGATCTATAAGGATGCAGGTACAAACTAATAACTCTGCTGTGAAGTCAGTGCAGCTATTTTGGAATTTTTTCTTGATAGGAAGGCTCCAGACAAGTCTTTTTTCATCCCCATGATGCCCTCTGCACAACCTTCCTAGACTATCCCACGAAAATTTTCATTCACTTCTTCACTTTTTCCTTTCTTAAATTAATTCTGTCTTGACATTCATCAAGTTTCTTTTTTTTTCAAATCTCCATGCTTTAAGAGCACCTAATTGGATCTGGATGTCTAAATATTATCTGGGAAATGCAAAAGGATCTACCTTCCACGGAGTAGCAAAGCATGAGATAATGAGCCTACGCTTAGACATTATACATTATTTTTATAGGAAATTGAGGAGCTACAGGTCCCTATAACCCTTTAGATGATTCATTTCATTTTTTCTTAGAGGTTCATTTTAGGATGAGATGACGCATCCTCTGAAGATGTCTACATTAACTCCAAGAGAAGGAGAAAGAAGAAGGCTGAAGATTCTAAGTTAGAACAGAGCCTAACTTTAAATGCTGAAGTCTATGACGTTACAAGTGAAGAATCTTCACACCCACACAAGAAACCAAGGTAAAATTACAAAAATTATAAAACAAAGCATATAAAAGTTTGAAGAGTCTAACAGCAAAAGCGTTTTCTATTTATGCATAACAAGGCAGCCTTTTATACCATTACATAGGTTTTCCCTTTCCTTTTCCGCACAGAGGTATGTGAATAAAATGACACACTGCAGAAGTGGAGCACTACAGGTAAGCGATGCCAGTGATACACAATGCACATGGTTCCTTAGGACACCGTTTCACTGCTAGCAGAAGTAGAAGAGAAATGATCTGGAACATAGGATAAGCTGGAACACAGGATAAGTAGTCTGGCACTAAGGCACTTAAACACTGCTCTAGAAAACCAGGTTTCATCCCTTTCCCTGCCACTGTTTTGTGTGCCAGACATCAGGCAAAACACTTAAACTAAGCAGAATTACAAAGAGCTGGAAACGGTCTTAAAAAGGCCACACTGTTGTTTCCATCACCAAAGGCAAGCACTACCACTCCTGTGAAGAGCTGACCAGGCTTGTTCACTTATAGGGTCCAGAAGTCTTGTACAGAGGCCCTGTGTGCTGATGCCTCTCTCTGGGCTTGTAGCACTAGCAGCAGCACTAACAGACTTCACTGAAGTGCTGCAGTAGCTAAATGGCCTGATGCATCAACTGCAATTAGCTCTGTAATGGTGAAACCCTTTACAGTCCATGAACCTAACCCTGCTCTGCTGCAGGTCACAGGCAATCACTTTTACAGGTTTGCTGAGGCTGCATAAGAAACTCAGCTGCATGTTTTCCATTTGAAATTCCCTCAATCCGAAAGCAAATAAGCAAATCTATGAACTACATACTTTCTTATTCCAAACATTCCCTTTCAAAATTAATTTTAAACCAAACTAGACTAAACCCTCTTGACAGAAGAACGATGCATTAGAAAATATGGGAAATGAAAGGAAGTTAGAAGCATTTACATTTCTGCCTCTTTTTTTTTTGCCTAGAAAAAGAGAACAATGCAAGTGGCACTTGGGATTGCAAGGAAACTGAGCAATTAATGTAGCTATTGTTGGAAGGACAACAGAAGAGGGCACTCTATTTAAACTACAGAATTGCCTGTGCTTTTGAGAGAGAAATACAGAATTACAAGTGCAATTGAGGTGCCTACTTACAGCAGAAAGAAAAGAGATCTGCACATCCAAATATACAAGAAAAAATACCAAGTTAAAAAATTCCAAATGAAGTTTTGTGGCAGCAGCTGCACACTGATCAATACCTTCCTGCTCATTAATGTGCACCTTTGTCTTCTACTTTCATGGACAGTATTTGAGCTCCTGCTTGCAATCGTAAATTAAAATCTAATTACACTAATCATTATTGGTGCAAGTCGTATTACACAGAATTTGGTTGTCTCATTAAAAAAAGTTCTAATTCAGTTTCCTTAACCATTCATTTTTGCTGAACTCACTTTTCCTTGCATCTTAAATTATATTTGGTTACTGTAAGTTTGTATTTGCTGCATTTGCTATAAAAGTTCTCAATATTTTCATAATTGTAAAAAAAAAAGGCAGCAGAAATATTTTAGTCCGTGAGTTGCAGAGATGCATTGGCCACTCTCAATATCAAATATATGATTTTCCAGTTTGCAGTGTTGAAACACTGCAGGTATTTTTCATTTAAAGGTGTAAGGTGCAGTGTGGAAAAAACAGTGAGAGAAATACAAGGGAGATACCTCATTTGTGGAGTACCATCAGGAAGCTGTAGGATATCAGCTTGTGCACTGATAAACTACCTGTGGATGGGGTGAGTAGGTTCAGATTTAAATGACCCCTCCCCACAAGAAGGGCGCAGTGTAAGCACGAAAAAATGCCAGTAGCTCTGCTGACTAATTATGTTTTAAGAATAGATTTTTAACAATCGCCTGTAAATAACAGAATCATTATGACTGAAAGGTTTTATTCATTAAGCAAACCTGAGATAACTGTGAAATAATAAGGCATGTTCTTCAAAAAGGACTTACCAATTGGAAGCGCTAGATCTTTCTTCATCAAAGCTGCTGCACATGATCCTCCTAAATTGGCCAGTTCTTTCTCCAGCTGAATAATACCCTTTAAATATAAATAAATTAAACAAAAATACTGTTTCAGAGAACACAATTGTATGAATAGGTTTCCCTGACATTGCCTTATCCTAAGTGATACTAAAGCTGTGTGGAAGTGCCTCATTAATATTCCCCTGCTTTACTGTGACATACATGCCATATGTGTATGTATAGAATAGGACACAGAAGAAATTTAGAATCATTTTAACTAGGTAGGAGCATTATTAAATGGGAGCAGGTTTCTGGTAGCCTGCTGTCATAAGAATATGCTGTCTTTAGCCCAATAATGTTAAAGAGAATTTTCTACTGCAAAATCCACTGATACATATTAAGATTGCACAGCTACACCTTTGCAAAGCTGCACTCAGGTATCATGCAAACTTGTTTTCCATTTTGCTTAAAGGTAAATGATGTTTAAAACTTTGTTTTCCTCCTCCTTTCTGTAGCTGGAGAGACAAGGATGGGCAAAGGATTCCAGCAGGAGAACAGCTGCCCCTGTTCCAATTGCCTCAGGCCACACAAACACTTTTCAAGGAGAGAAGAGAGAGGAGTACTGCTAGGGAGGCTGAGGATACTTTACAGAGAATTGTCTTTGATGTCTTTCCTTCAACTTGTAAGAACCACAGGCAAGTGCAGCCCCTTCAACTTTGCTCACAAAAAAGGATGTTCTTCACAGAATCACAGACTGGTTGATGTTGGAAGGGACCTCTAGAGAACATCCAGCCCAACCCCCTGCTCCAGCAGGGACACCCAGAGCACAGGGAGGCATTGAAGCGGGTTGGGAAGATCTCCAGAGAAGGCAGCCTGTGCCAGGCTCCCTGGGCAGCCTGTGCCAGGACTCTGCCATCCTCACAGGAAAGAAGTTTTTCCTCATATGCAGATGGAACTTCCTGTGTTTCAACTTGTACCCATTGCCCCTTTTCCTGTCACTGGCCACCACTGAGAAGAGTTTGGCCCTTCCTCCTTACATTCTCCCCTCAGGTATTTATACATATTGATCAGATCCCCTCTCAACATTCTTGACCACTTTTAAGTTTTTAAGAAAACTCTGCAAGGTTCAGCACCTCCAGAAAACCTAAGGCAGGTTGCTCTCACAGAGCAGAAAGGAAAAGGGGAAGAGATGGAAAACATTGCTAAATTTTCTAGATAGACCTTCAGAAACCGGCAATATATAACGTAAGGTCAAAATCCTTTCTCTGGAAAGAGCTTCCAATCAACTCTAGATTTGCCTTGTATTCTCCAAGATTGTCAAGATTTGGAAATAATTCCAAAATGTATTTTAGATCCAATCCTTGACAAATTACATCTTTAGGACTCAAACTGCAAGTTCAGAAATAGCAAGCAAGTAAAATAAGTTAAATGTGGGCCAACATACCTCTCTGTTCCCTGATTTGTGTTCACCTCCTAAGTCAATACTGACAGTATTGCTAAGCTAATTTGCCTCCTTACGTAAAAGAAAGGGTGGCAATTTTTGCATATATTTTGTAGTTTTCATAATGGTTGTAGAGGAAGTTTTCCTTTTCAATTAGGAAGGTAAAAATTTAAGTCAATTTTTGCAAAAATCTACCGTTTATACAAAGTTTAGTAGCTCGAATACCCCTATATACTGATTTCTTGATGCACTTGCTCATGTTTAACAGTATCCTTCAATTTTCCCAGACTCTTCTGTAAGAAAGCCTGCCAATTGAGACACTGTGATTAGGTAAGAGCACTTACCTAACTTGCCCTTTAAAAGTGGAAAATGAGATGGGTAGAGAAGCACAATGACCTGACCTGAGTCTTACTGATATTTTGTTCTTTCAAGCTAGAGTGAACAGAGCAGTCATCAGAACTTACACTCATTTTCTGCCCATATAATTCTTTGAAAAATTGTCACTATAAAAGTTTCAAAAGAATGAGAAATATATGTGCTGTATCCAATCACTTAAACTCCAAGCTTATTTACCAAAAAAGGAGGGTTGCAACTTTCCATGAATGGAAAAGACTTAGACCGTTCCTGCAGATAACATAGAACCTTTAAGGGGAACAAAGACCTTCCCTTAAACATGATTAAGAAAAATATTGCTGTTACTTGGCTTCTAGGGGGGCTTCAGATCTGAGATGCAAAGCAGCTTAAGCCATATGATACTTTCTATTTGCAGAACTTCTTTGCAGCCCAACTCTTGTTGGACTCTTGACACTTTTGAGTATCTTTAGACACTTGAGCCTAAAATCTCTCAGTAAAAATGGCACTCGCTAGCACAGGAAGGTGAACATTGCTACTTCAAGTGGAGAGTCATCCCTTGTAGCTAAGTAAATAGTCTCATGAGAGACAATAAGGTGGGATACATTTGTCTGGTGGCTGACAAATGCTTCGATATGGTGCTAATGAATGCATTAGGGCCACTGTTACTTTAGGCAAGACAAATATTTTTCCTTATGATCTATGGCATTGTGCAGGAGAAAAATACAAATAAAAGTATTTCATAAGAGGAAGTCTTATATACAAATAAAAGCTGGTCCAGTAAAGATCATCAACTTTCAGCCCCCACTGCTTCCTGATCTGCCTTGTTGCCTGCTCGTTAAAACACTAGAATTTGCGCAGGAAAAGAGTTAAGAGCTCCCACAGAGGAGCACAATGCCTGCCCGTATCGAATGCCTGCCACAGGAGCACGTATCGAAGCAGCCAGCAACTACATCTACCAACAGTAATACAGCATTAACCAAATATCACCCATATTAGACTAATTAGATTATCTATGTTATCTATAAATGTGATTTGCTTCAAGCCAATCAGACAACCATAGCTACTAATCTTATGAAATATCTTCTGATCCACATCAGACACATTATGAAATTTCACAGAATCCCATGCTTTGAAAACTCGATGCTGTGATCAAGCCTGAGCAGATTTCATGAATAAGATGAAATAAATCTTGTGTGACAGTTGCAGTGTAAACAAGATGCAAAACTTGTGAAGTTCATGTGAGGCCATGGACTCAACACTGCCAAGACAAGGGTCACACTGTCTGTTGTAAGTTATCATAAAGCAGGCTAAGATATTTTGTATCAAAACAGCTGAGACCAAATCATCTCCCAAATACACAAAAATATCTGTCCTCCCATTAGTAGCAATGACACTGAAATACAAATCACTGTGAATATGAAATCACCAATTCTTCAGATTTAGTATAAAAGATGAGGATAGAATTTTAAGAAGTATCATATCCCCATGATACAACAGATAAAACCATAGTGCTACATATTTGTGGACTGTCACACAGTTTATATATATATATATATACATACACACATACAAACACATATACGTATGTGCGTTTATATATACATACACATATATAATAGAAACATATATTCATACATATTCTATCATACAAACAAACACACATTTAAACACGCCAAACAAATAGCATCGGTAGAAAAATGTTTAAAAGTTGTATAAAAATCATTTTAAAATGTTATTTAATCAGAAGCGGAAATAAAATCCCCTTGCCAGAAAAAAAATCTTAGTCTTAGAGAAGGGATTTAAACAGGTGCCACTAAAGCCATCTCACTTTTTCCATACCTCATCGGATCCCGGACTAAATTCATATCCAATCGCGTAGCATTTGAAGCCATAGAAACAAGCCTTTTCATCTTTCACATAGTCTGATGCAGTCTCCAGGGAAAAAAGTGCTTCATTTCCTTAGAGGGAGCAAAAGAAATACATCAAATAAAGAAACGGTGACTTCCCCACGTTTGTCCTATTTTGTATGTTTCTGCTACATGAACAGACATGAAACCTTCAGGCCTCATGCACAGCACATAAAAGATCTTGAGCAATACAAAAAATGACCTCAAAAAAGAACCCTAATATCAATGAACTTCACCCATTTGAAAGTAATGGCTCATTATTACCTTTTGCCAGCTCAGGCTGAGCTGGCACACTTGACTTTCACAATTGTTTTCTATGATGACTAAAAATTTCTTCAATCAAATTTTCCATTTGCAAACAAAAAATTCAGACTACTTTTCATTATTTTAATAACTCTTTTTTACTGGTCTTCTCATTATTTTATTTAGTCTATTTGCATTACTGGAAATTACAGCACAGTACATTTATTACCTGGCAATACTAATACCATAGTGGGCCATCCTGAAGACCCAGAGAATTTTTTCAGTTCTATCCATGAATTAAGGTTTTCATGAACAGATCCATGCTTTGGTCCAAATCCTAGGCTCTGTGCAATTCTGACAGGAATGAGTAGACGAAGAACATCCTCCGACTGAGCAGTGCCACACTGAGTGTCAAACTCTATTGTTATCCACCTGACACATTCAGGAAACGTCACCTGAAACAAAGCAGTAATCTCAAACCTATGATGTTCAAGGAGATTTTATACACAAAATACACAAAAAGAAAACTGCATATTTTCTTTTTCCTATTTTTTTTTCCATTTAAGTGTTTCAGGCTGTGAATTTTCTGTCCTCTACAATAGTTTTGATATGTTGTCATGAACATTAACCAAAGAATTTTCAAGACTGTTCTTTGAAATCCAGATACATCTGAAAGGCTTTATTATATTCAAACTTTACTATATTGTAGTCATGTAAGCTGACCATAAGCTATGGTCAGCTTAAGTGCTTGAATTTATGATTCCATTTGTGTTCATTTTTATTTCTAAATGCACGAAAATTTTATTTTAATTGAGTCAATCCCACTCCACATACTTGGAGAGGACTTCAGAGTCTTGTGCAATCTCAAACCACGGTCCAAGTTAAATCATGAAGAATTTAAATACATGGAGCACTGCAATGCACAGCATTTTAACTGAAATTGATGCTAGGCATTTTTACAAAGAAACATTTTAACATTAGGTAAGAATGTCTGAGATATGATTAGATAAGGTCTACACAAAGACACTAAACTTATAAATTCAGAAAAAGGAACTTAGAAGGAGCATCCAGACTAGTCATTTCAATCAAAGCTGCATTACATGTGTATTCAGCTTTGGGATTCCATGTTTACACAGTTTACTTATTTTGTTTCCTAGCAAGAAATAAAATTTATGTTTTTAAAAATCGAATCTTGGGTAAGTTTGAGAAAAGATAGAATCCTTAACGTTAGATGGGACTTTATAGATCATCTAGTCCAACTCCTGCTCCAGCGGGGACACCCAGAGCACGGGGCACAGGGCGGCATCCAGGCGGGTTGGGAAGATCTCCAGAGAAGGAGATTCCAGAGCCTCCCTGGGCAGCCTGTTCCAGGGCTCTGGCACCCTCACTGCCAAGAAATTTTTCCTTCAGTTCCTGTGGAACTTTTGGTGCTTCAGTTTGTGCCCCTTTTCTCTAGTCCCACTAAACTTACAGGCCCAGCTCCTCTAAACCTACAGACTTCTATACCTACCAAAGAACCGGTTTCTCCAGAGAGCAATGCAATAACAAATGATGCATTTGCATCATTCTTGGCAACAAGTTTCCAGCTAGCCCTTCTTCACAGAAGAAAAACCATATACCCAAAGAATTTAGGAACCTCTATGCAAACATAGCCTTGGGGCCTTACCTTATAGTGTGTGACACAGGCTGGCTTATAGGGGTGCTCGCTCTCCACGACGGCATAGTGGTTGGAGGTAGTGCAAGCTGAAAGGCCCTGCTCTGGCTGGTTTCCTGTGGTGCTGTCTGTAGACTGATTGGGGTTAAAAGCTGGGGGGGCATATTTCTGATTCAGCACGGCCACGGAAGGAAGTAACTGTTGTACTAGGCCAAAGACTTCAACAGCAACCTGTGTAACACAATATACACAAAATGTTTTACTTGAGATGGAGTAAAAACACCACTCACTAATCTCCATCCCTCTACAATGCCTTTTTTTTGGATATTCTCTATATCACTATCATACAATAGATTCAGTCCTATTTTGCAGTTCTGCATGTACTCAATGCTTGCAGTAAAAGCACCACTACATTCGTCTCAGCCAAATACTCATCTCAGAGACTGAACAAAAAATGAAACAAAAAACCTGAGTTTGCAAACATGCATTTATTAAAATACCATCTAAACAACTGAAAAGCTTTTAACAACAAACCTTTGCTATGAAAGACAAATACTATATTGAAGGCATATTATTGGTCACCATCCACTTACACGGTTATATCAAAAGTTATTTTTCAAGTATTCCACTTACTTATGCATGTAGTGTCTCTATGCTGTATGTTACTGCTATATGTTATGCTATCTACACTGTAAATATACTGTAATCTTTATGGCTCTCTCAAAGCAGAAGAGCACTTGACTATAGACCTGGAATTCATCAGGGTAACAAAATAACTTGAAATTGTTTCTAATAAAATGAATGCCCTAGATTTTAAGGTGCCAGTCCTCATTCCTTCTCCCTTCGAGAGAAGTTACAATTCAGGGAGTTGATAGCTAGAAAGTAGATATAATTCATGAAAAAGCAAGAAAATAAATGTCTATCAGCTAAGGATTAGGAACATTTGTAAATCTCTTCACAGATTTAAGCCCGTGACTTAAGCCTGGTAAGGATCCCTATGCTCTACTGCATATTAATTTGATTGAAATGGATGTTACATATTTTTATGAAGTAGCACCTCAGAGCTATTCCAAAGACTGTTCCAGGGCAAATACATGCATGTATGCTCTGTCACGGAAAAGTGAGGGTGTTTTTACTTATATTTTGTCAGATTCCCATCTCTGAATTTCATAGACATAATTTTTGCATAATGAGTGACTTAATGAGTGCTTTGGAAGTTCATCCTATAAACAGATATTACATAACATAAAAGACATGTTATGCCTCTGAAAATCATCAATAAATAGCTAATAAATCCTGACCCTTCTAACTTTTCTGGCTCTTCCTGCTGTCAAAGTCATTTTTCTTCCCCTCTGCTCCCTTATGGCATCTTTTCACAATGTCTTCAAAGTAAATTAAAAAAAAATTATGACTTCCCATGACTTTAAAATCTCTTGGAAAATCCATACCGAGGCTAGCGGTCAAACATAAATCACAAATATACAAATCACAAACAAACATAAATCATCACTGAGCAAAAACATTCACATTTTCATAGTTCCAGCCTTGACTTTTTCCTTATAAAATATTCTTAATTTTGTTTAGTAATTTCTATTGAGAAACATACCTTGGGAATAGCTGCTGCAACTGGTCCTATGTAGGCTATGATGAGGGGAAGCAGCATTGAAAACAGACTGGAAGAGCTGAGCAGTTCTGGAATGTCTTCAGCTAAATGAAGAAAATTATAACACAGGTAGTATAATATTCTTCAGCATAAATGCATCATGGTTCAGAAAAAAAATTAATTTTCTGGTGTGCTTTTCATGAGCTCTACTTGCACTTTTTCCTGTAAATTATTTTTGCCATACAGGCAGAGTGATAGAATAATCAAACTATAAACCTGCAAAGTTCATCTGAGATAAACATGTCATTATATACAATATATTGGTTAAAAAGAAAAGTTCTACCTCTGGGAGTTTAATTTTATTGCATTCTTTTCCATTCGGTGATATCTTTGACAGTAGGAATCATGTCTTCCCCCCAACCCATCGATTTCTATAGCCCTATGCAATATTCTAGACTCGATTTTTACTAGGATAACAGCATATGGCAGCTTAAAAACTTTCACTTGTAAAGCTGATGTCTACATTTTTCAAAAGCAGATCTTTAAGTGCTTATTAATGCTTTATCTTCACCAGTTTTCCTAACCACCACCACTGTACAAATTATTCAGTAACATTTGGAACTGAGCTATTAGCACAGTTTATAGCTTACAGAACATTACCAGCTTTAATACTATGATTACTAAATTGAAGAGTAAGTTTAGAGGAGACATCTGTGGAGGACATCTCAAGCATGACGTTGCTCACAGTTTGGTAACTACAGCAAAGATTGGTTAGAAAAATATTTTTGGGAGGGCAGAAGAAAATATTGTTACAACTGTTCAAAGCCTGAAATCCTACTTTCAACTCCTGCTATCTAAGGGAGAAATTGAGCTTCAGTTTTGGCAGGTCTTACCGTCCACAGCGAGAGCCCTGTGCAGGAGGTCTTTGGCCGCTCGGACAACGGCGCTCACCACGGAGAGGGCTCTGCTACAGTTCTTGTCCTCTTCATTAGCTTTACTCAAAAGCTGCGATTGCAGATCTCCATCGTACTCACTCCTGCATAGTGGATTAAGTTAAAGTAAGCTCAAAAAGTACAAAATTAACTTTTAAAACATGACCGATAGATTCTGAGCATATAATAGCTGAAATAATTCATTTATGATAGAAAAGCAATAGAGCAAAAGAATAGCAAGAAACCAATACTACTCTTCCAACAGCAGTTATAACCAATGCTACTCTTCAAACAGCAGTTGCATAACTCGTAGAAGGATTTTTCCCCCTTATTCTAAATTCTAAATTAATTTTGCTTTAGAAATACAAAATAAGAGTTAACCTTAACACGGATATTTCTCCTTGAAATCAGGTTCTCCTAACCAACATGTGGAGTTGACACACAAAACTATGCACCTGAGGCATATAAATGATATTTTTTGAATCAAAACACTCCAGTAATAACTTTTAATTAACCCAAGCCCCAATCCATGACAAGTGATCTGTCTTTGCCATAGACAACTGAAGTCACTCAGTCAGCAGGTGAAGCAAGCTTCTAATCCTCATGTGGATTTCTTACACTTAAACCTCATGCAATCCGATGAAATGTACAACAAAGATGCGTATCCTTCTCTATGTACTAAATTAACCATTGTAACACACTACGGATATCTATGGATATCTTTCCTTAATATCACAGCATTCCTCTTTGGAAAGAGGATTTGAATGGTGTCTCATTTGAGAATTTCTTCAGCTAAAGAAAAGTTTCTCTCAGCTGGTGAAGTTCACACACTCTGAAAGAGAACAACATCCCCTCCTTATCATTTCTTTGGTCAGGAGATAAGAGAACTATAACAGCATTCAACAAAATACAGAACCTCAAGCCAAGCTTGTGCTGCTTCAAGCCAAGCTTGTGCTTGTGCTTCTTCTCATGAGACCTAGTAATCATGGTTCCCAGAGGAAGAGACTATGAAACCTGCCCATTCACCTGGTTGAAACAGAGCCCCTATCTTTGTCATCCTAAGTAAATGAAATCATAAATAGTTCTTTGGAACAGCCTGGATGATGGTTTAAAAAGACTGCTGAGGATGAAGATCTATTCCAATGACACAACTGATGAAATAAGACTTATTTTTCTAGAACTTTCTAGAATTTATTTAATAAATCCAGAAACTGTTTTTGTTCACAAGCTGAGTCACAACTTGTGCTACTTAACTTTGGAAGCGATGAAACCCGTCTGAGCAGTGAGCTACTGTGAAAAAACCTGACAGGACATTTAGCAACTGGGCTCACCCTTGGGTACAAATCTTCCAAAGGCCTTCAGAAATGCTTTCCAACCATCACCTAATGCACAGTCCAGCAGTTTCTAAGAAGGCACTTTTCATTTCTCCAAAACGCTGACATTTTAATAGGAGTAACTGATGAACCGATGAGATCGTTAGTTTAGCACTTTTTTATCACTGTGTGCTAGAATTTTAACTTTGCCGGCAGGGGAAAGCCTTTTTAATTTATATTTATTACTCAACAGGACGGTTTTAACAAATCCTTCCAGTGCATTTCTCTCCTTATCAAAAGCACATTAATACACTTCTTCTGGCATGGTCTTTCTTGGCATTTATATAAGCAGTAACTGTCAGTTTAACTCTGCTTGTATTTGAAAAGTCTTCAAATAAAAGCGTGACTGTTACAGGTCTTGCTTATTAACTTACTGTTCATTACTGACCTGCTGAACCTTTGTCTTCAAGTACAGCAAATCTGATTTTTAAAATACAGTTTACAACTACCTTATATCTTCCAAAATATTATTACTAAAATCTGACTGACAATTTCATTTCTTTTCATTTTAGCACCTTCAAAACTGTTAAGAGCAACACCTGCTTGTGGCAGCTCTTAGTCCAAAATGCATCATTTTCTGGTAGCACTTCCCATTTTTCATTTTTTGTTATTATTTTAATCAGGCAACATAAATCTGAATACATTTCCCATATAGCTCGGAATCAAAACAAATTATTATTCCATGCTTGGACTTACTGACAATGAGCTACTCACCACAGAAATTTATATATGCTTAAAGGCGTGCAACATGACTTTGTTCAACAGCTAATGGGACTAATTCATATTCAGAAAACATATTCAGATGTTCTCAGAGAGAAAAATGCTTCCAGTGACTAGTTTCAGAGAGGAAAATCCTTTCCTCCTCTCCCTCAAAAATCTCTCATGTTATAGGGAAAACAGGGATTGAAGTAGTGCATTTAAACAACTCCCCGTATTAGACTTTAAAGGCAGGAGTGATAATCAACCTATCAGGAGAAATGAACTGTCAGAATATTTATCAGATCAGAAAAAGGGAATGCGAAAAGATGGAAAGAGGCAGAGAACAAGTGGTGCCCCAATCCTGCCTTCACAAAACAACACAGGCCTGCACATCACTGACAGAACATGACAAATCACGCTGCTAAAGAATCTCCCTCCTCTTATCCCCAGGGTTTTTTACAGCCCTAAACAGATATAACTATACAATATAACAGGAGGCTCATTCCCTCTAGTGAGAAACGCATCGTAAGGACAGGCAAACCTGTAGTAAAGAATCTGTGGGATCTGCCCTCGCGTCTGGTTGGTGCCGTTGCTGCTCAGGCTGCACGTGCTGAAGGTGAAGGTCACTGCGTCCGGGCACTGCACGGTCGTCATTCCTCCGTCGCCGTTGGCCGTGCGGCTGCCGTAGTTCCTCAGCCGCACCGCGTACTTCACGTTCTCCTTACGAGGGAAAGCCACAAATGACACCCAGTATGAAACAAACACACAAGCCATGTCTCAATCTGCTAGGGAAATAATTATTATGTGACAGGAATACTGCAGAGTGCAAAAAGCGCTGCAGAGCACTCAAAAAAGGAAATTAACTGAAAAAGAAGTGGCACTTTACAAAAGTAAAAATTACTGCTTAAAGCTGCTCCCAAGGTATAGAGCATAATTTATGTAAAATATTAGTTATTAACTGAAAAGTGACCAGTTATGCGATAAAGTTTGCTTCCAAATGGCACATTAAACCTCTGCACATTGGGGACTATTTGAAGTACTAAGCAAGTGAAAATACATTCTACATTACTACAAAAATTAAGATTTAATTTCTTTTTCTGACAGGATTTGCACTTTTCAGTGACAGAGTGACATTGAAAATATTTAAGACAAATGTTTTAAAATCAATTTTTTAAATGAGTACAGAGAACATAATTCATTGGTAACATTTTAAATTTTGAAGTTCATATAACTTTTTTCACAAGTCAGAGGAAACCTGTGGCCAAGTGTGCTTCATTTATTTACCTTCAGTGGCACAACTTTGTCAAGTCTGATTTCAGCTATGTCACTGGGAGAATCATCTGTGGTGTAAGTTCCTTTAACCAGCTCTAAAGACGTCCATCTATGAGAATGAGTTGAGTCTCCGGTGTGATCACTCTGATTCAAGAAAAAAAAGCCATTTTAATAGGTTTATAATGTAAGTGACACATTCATGCAAAATGTGTAACTTTTTCTTGCATAAACACAGATAAGGAATCCAAACAAGGTGTGTAACTTGCAATATCATAAAAACATTCCCCAAAACAAATCAGGAAACCGTTAATGTACTGTTGTGTTGCTAGGCTAGACTGTGTAATGACACATATAATACTATGAAACATTTTGGGAAAATCTCCGAGGCTACTTTGGTTCTTTTTTTTTTTTCAGGCAAGAACTTACATCATCAACTAATACTTCCAACTCGTACTCATGAATTCCTCCTCCTCCGTAAACAGAAAATCCTACTACAACCACACCAGGTTTGTCCACAGAAAAACATATTGCATCGGGTGATCCATTCCCAGTATTCCAGCTTCTTCCCTGACTTGTTTTAGTGAAGCGATTTGGGGTGGACTTGACAGAATGGAGCGAATTTAATCCATCCACCTGCAAAAGTGAGATACAAACAATAACAACAAGAAGTGAGATTCAACACACTGAATTGGCTGCTAGACGTTAGGCAGCTTTAATAAAGCTAAGTCAACTAATTGAGATCATCATAAATCGGTTTCTTTCTGCACCAAAATCTGCTGGTGGTACAAAGTCATGTGTCTAGCTAATATGAGCAGACATTTCTATCATTTAGCAGATTACAACTCTGTAAGGAGGGAATTCTTAAAATCCAGACTTTTATTATCATAGAATCATAGAATGCTTAATGTTGGAAGGGATCTTAGAGGTCATCTAGTCCAACCCCCCTGCACACGCAGGGTCACCTAGAGCACATGGCTCAGGGCTGCATCCA
>JAUBOD010001106.1:600121-632118 GCA_032353885.1 Nothura maculosa | reverse complement strand
TGTTCCAGTGCTCTGTCACCCTCACAGTGAGGAAATGCTTCCTGAAGTTCCTGTGGAACTTCTGATGCTTCAGTTTGTAATAATCACACATAGCAGTTGAGCTCAATATAACAGTTTTCTAATAAAAATCAGATAAATAAGAAAAACTCTATTGTACGTTTTCATATATATAATGTATGCATGCAAGTATATGTACATCTATTTATATATAAAGAGGGGAGCTACACAATGCACAAACAAAATGCATTATAAATTCTGACTCAAAATCAAAACCATGCTAGGATTAAAGCATACGAGGCACCCACAATGCCATCACAGGAGCACTGATGTTCAGAAACGTGGCACTGCCTCCAGTGAGTACTGAAAGAATATAATTCAAGTATAAAAACACCTATACATATGTGCAAAGATAAAAATACTCAAAAGAAACCTCAAAAAAAAAGCCCACTCAAAAAGAGATATTGTCATAATGAAGTAGTTAATTTGGAGCAGCAATTCCCTAATACAGTGATCGCTTGCTTCTAGAACTATGTTAAATATCAGAAAGTTACTGAGAAATTTGGGATATTTGATTATAATATATAATATTGTAGATATTGCCCAATATTTTGGAAAGATCTATACACTTGTGTAACTGCATATATGACATTAATAATATACACATCCTGAAATTGCTACAGGAACCATTTTAGAGAAGTCTTACCTCAGATC
This sequence comes from Nothura maculosa, assembly GCA_032353885.1. NCBI lineage: Eukaryota > Metazoa > Chordata > Aves > Tinamiformes > Tinamidae > Nothura > Nothura maculosa. The sequence goes on along the minus strand of JAUBOD010001106.1, from coordinate 631,407 downwards.
CTAAGGCAGATGCCGTAAGCTCACTCACAATACTGGCCAGTAGGCCACAGGTATTAGAAACCAGGTGGGAAGAGAAAAGCTCATTTTCTCGTCTAAGGCTGTTTCGGACCGGTAAAACAACAATGACCAACATCTTTTCCAGCACTTCCCGAAAGCTTGTCAACCCGGAAACATTTTCTTCACTCTGTAATATGAAAGTAAAAATAATAATAAAAAAGATAACTTGCCTTTTCACCTATTGTAAACATGAGCTACTTGGAGAATCGAGCAAAAAAATAGGCAACAATAAGCAAGAGATGGTAAAGAATAACTCTAAAGTACACAATTTCGAAGAATGTTTGATGCTTGTTTTTGCTCAAACATTCTCTACAAGAAGGAATAATAGGAAATTTTTAGGTTTAAATCTAAAATTTAAAGGTAAAATTTTGATAAAACTGTAAGTTTCTGACTAAATTTGGTTCAGCTACAAACTTAAAATACTGAAATCACAACTTAGGCAACAGCTTATGTTTTGTTGCAAAATAAAAGGCATCCTCGTATTTTTAGCCCATTGTGAGTACTCGAATACCTGACTAAGTTTTTCCATGTGGGCCACCAAGAGAGGAAAGCGGTGGGCCAGGGCGGAGTCGTTCTCGGTGCTGACTTGCTTGACCATGGAGCGCAGCAGCGCCTCGCTGTCGTACGCGATGGGGAAGATGGAGGTCAGCTTGACCGAGGTGTGGCACAGTGCCGACATCACGGCTGCAAGGAGACGGCTGCTGGACGTCTTGAAGTTGGCTTCCTGGATGTCCTGCAAATGCAAGGGGAAGTGAATGGGAAGGGCAGTGCCCTGAGTGTGACGAGCCCACGTGAAAAAAAAAACACATTACAAGTCGGCAGCAGCAGGCGGAAAGGTGATTAGGTTTTAAAGTGCTAGAATTTTCTGTGTGTTTTCAGTATTAACACTGCGCTTCACTTCAACACCTGCAGATGCAGGGAGGAAGAGGCCAAGCTCTTCTCAGTGGTGGACAGTGACAGGACAAGGGGCAATGGGTACAAGCTAAACTACAGGCAGTTATATCTCCATGTGAGGAGGAACTTCTTTCCTGTGAGGGTGCCAGAGCCCTGGCACAGGCTGCCCAGGGAGGCTGTGGAGTCTCCTTCTCTGGAGATCTTCCCAACCCGCCTGGATGCCACCCTGTGCTCTGTGCTCTGGGTGTCCCTGCTGGAGCAGGGGATTGGACTAGATGATCTCTAGAGGTCCCTTCCAACATCAACCATTGTGTGATATTTTAAAATATTTCATGTCTGAATCTTCACAGAACTTCAGGATAAAAGAGAGATGTTATCGTTCTGCTTAAGTTTTATGTTCACACCAGAACCAGGAACTGAGTGTACACCACAATCCTGCACACAGAGTTGGCTACCCTGTTCCGTTTCCCTAGCAGCTTTCAGACAATTTTGGAACAAACACAGAACTAAAAAAAAAAAAAACCTCTTGATGTAATTCTTGTAGCACTGGGAATTAGAAACAACTTTTGAAAGGAGCCTTCCGGTTTTACTCTAATCATAAAATAATTTACATCAGTAATTTTATACAAAGTTAGCTCTTCTATGAATTTTACTTTATGTATTTCACGATGAAACTCTGAACTTCTATTTAAATCTTTCAAATCTGAGCAATTAAATTTGCTTCCTGAGATATATTTTAAAATAATGAAGCCATTTAAAATTACTTTTGGAATCATGAGACTTTTTGAAGACAAAATGCTATTATAATTGATCAAACTGCCAGTTTAACTGGCATAATACATTACAGTACTGATTCTTCCTTGAATTTTAATACACTTAAGAGGTTTAGGAGACAGAAGCTCCTAGTTCTTTTTGAACTTGAGTATGTACGTTTCTTTTTTTCCATAGAGATTAGAAATAAAAACACAGAAGAATTCAGTGGCAAAACAGAATAAATGAAAATAGGAATAAAAAATATAAATGTTGGTTGGCCTTTTCTTTGAAGGAAACAGCAAGCTACGTTGTAATATTCACTTGTAGGCCTTCAGTGTACCTGATCCAAACAATTCAGCAAGTCACAGAGGCATGCCCACTGCAGAGCTGGCGTGGGATAGAAGGAATGGAAGCAAGCCGTGAAAGTGTTGTGGCATTCCTGCAGGACAGCTTCCAAGAGACTCAGGGGCTGGCTCAGGTATCCTTGAGGGTCATTATCCAACTTCACCATGCAGTGATCAACTCCTTCAGATAAAATCTTTCTCAGCAAAGTCCTCGTTTTACCAATGCAATCTGCTAGTTTGCTGGTTTCTTCTACAACTGCCTTAGCTGTAGCTTGAAGGTAAGAAAAAGTAGTACATGACTGTAGAATAAATTCAGTATTTTTGTACACATATTATACATGCAAGCAGAGCAATCAGAAGTTAGCAATGTTGATGAATCTACATTTAGAGAAATTAATTTCACATTGCCAAATATCGGAGGGTAGCGAATTAAAACTTAAACTACATCAAAGAAATCTGAGTGTTAGAAATCTGAATTTCGTCTTTCATAATATATCCTGCCTTGTAACCTAAACATTGTTAAACTACATGAATGAAAAACAGATACTGTTTTTGAAATGTAAATAGACCATGTCCAATAGCTAAGCAGCCAGAATGTATAAAAATGGGTTAACAGAAGCTACAAAGTAGTCCAAAAGAAAGTGACTATATAGCCAAAGAACAAATTTATTTTAAAATATATCTGTAGTTCTGCATGCTTTGTTATGTACATAATGCTAACATCTCGTTTTTTAGTAATTGTTCAAATAAAAACATGTACAGGCAATTTCACCACTAAACAAGAACGTTTAGACCAAATTTTCCAGGTCCCATATATCACTATTTGCTGATAAAGAGGAATCCTGTGAATTCCAAAAAATATATACCTGATATGGGATATATTTCACAGGTGTAGACCCTGAGCAACCTCAGGCAGCAAGTGCCCACAAAGCGCAGCCTTTCTAAATCCAGGAGGGTAGCAGTGAACTGGAAGCCCTTCAGCCCACGAAGTTCTTCAACTCCAAGCACCAGCGTGGTCCAGCTCCAGTGCAGAATGCTCAGCAAAGATTCAAAGCACTCCTATTTCACAGTGTGAAGGATACAGAAAGAAGATTTTGCGCCCAAAACACGGGGGAACTTTCAACATTAGGATAATATGAAAAGCAAAAGGCTTTTCATGAAAACATATTACACCTGCACACACATAGCACACATCATAAAAAATCCATTTGCTTGAAAGTTAAAGAACTGAAAATGCAGGAGATACTTCACTAGATTGATACACTAAAATCAGTTTATCATGTATGATAATGCTGTGTTAATGGAATACTCTCAATTAGAAAACAACTGAGAAGTAACAACTGTTTCTATCCATCTGTAGTAGAGATTTGCAATAATTTTCCCTTGCTGAATCTGCATACAAATAAAGTAAGACCTACTTAAAGCAAAACACATTCTTGCCATAATGGTAAAGAATTCTACCAGGGATGGGTTTTAGTTTTAAATAATATGTTGGGAAAGACTATGGGAGGGCTATGCAACTATGTCACATTTATAGTACTTGATACTTCAACAGAAGCACATGAGGGTTCACAAGAAATTTAACAGTTTATAGTGTTTTGTTTGTCCAAAAATTTGCTTCCATTGTTATTAAATGTGTTCAGCACTTTCATAAAGTTGTACCTTAGAAGGCATCTGGGTACCTAGGGCAAGTATTTGGGTTTGAATATCTTCAAAATGCAAGTAAAAGCAGATTGTTCAAAGTTACTTATAAATATGTCCAGAATGCCTGACTATCTCCAGAAAGCCAAATCTCTCCTCTTATCCAAAATTCAGATCTATAGTGAGGAAGGGTAACAGCAGCAAGATAATGAAGGAGGACAAAATGTAGGACATTAAAGCCATAGGAGTTCATAGCTTAGGGCAAACATCTTTAAGCAAACAAATATTAAGAGTATCTGTTCGCCAATCTGTATCTCCAGTGATATGGTTACTAAAAATGCAAGACATAAAATATATTTGTAGGAGAAATCTTAACAGCAGAAACTCATTCTGATCATTAGAGAATATCAGAGAAACGGAGAACGTAAGCAAGAAAAACAGCTGGTTAAGAAAATTAGGCCATAGGGTCTATATGGGCATCTGTATTTCAAGTAGGCTATTATTTGAACATATGGACAGGGTAAAACTGAAAAACAAGTAAGGGTAACTTGTGACTGACCAAGAAAGTATTTTACTTTTAGAAGGCTAAATTTGCCTTATGCTGTATTAGCAAGCAGCGTTTCAACTTAATGCAGTGCTCTCTCCCTCAAAATTGACTAAGCTCCTGTCACGTTTAAAGAACTGCAGATGTCTTCTATTAGTACCTGCATATACTGTCTTATCGACACTCCTTACTTCAGCTTACCAAAGTTTAATTAAATACTACCTGATTCTTAATGTGTACTAGAATGCATCAAAGAGGAAAATTAGTATTACCCATGACTAATTAGGGCTTACAGTATTTTATAAGCCACAGAAGAAAGCATATGGTGAAGCTCCCTCAGAACTGCAGAGAATTGTTAATACAAGATTTCTTGGAGTGTAGGGCTTATACACTGAGTGCAGCCAGTAGCTACAAATTCAGAAAAAAAAATCCAAACAATTAACTCATTCATGAACAGTAAATTAAATTTCATAAACAAAAGCATCTCTAGGCTCTCAGGACAATTAGGACAATACTCAAGTGAGCTAACACTTAAGTTACTTGAGTTTACTAAGTTCACATTTGAACTCTTCAGAAAAAGTAAAAAAGCTGTAACATCACATATATCAGTGTACCTGATATTTGCTGAAACACACAAGAAAATAATTATTAGCTATTTCCACTGAGACATCTTTCCAATTGGAATTATGGAAGAACCACCAGGAAAGACACAGGACACTGACTAATACTCACTACAGAGACAGTCCTGGCAAAAGACCTCTTCAAAATATGCACGGGTTCACTGGTCTGCTGCTTGCCTTTGGATGCGCTCCCATCGCTTGTCGGCAGTCTGGAAAGGGCAGTTTGAGAACTAGGTTAAAATCTGCACAGAACTTCACTGCTTCCATTGTTCATTACATAAGTGGAAGGAAAGTTTAATACAATTATCCTGGAATGCTCAATGTTAGCACAATTTCTTCCAGTTCCCAGTACTTCTAAACCAACAGCAATGATCCTGACTTCTGTTCAGCTTACAGTATTCAATTATGTCAAGATCTAAACAAATATAGCATTATTATAGGTATATACTGTATGTCTGCCAGTGGCATTTTTAAGATTAGGAAAGTTATTCCTCAAATAATCTACTTCATTGGTATGTGTAGGCCACATGTTCTTTTTTTTTTTTTTACAGTGAGATGTTTGTGCATAACAAGCATCCAGAATCAGAGCTTTTCTCTTTTTTAATCTCATTACTGCTGGAGGAAAAAGCAGTTCACACCTCCCACAGGTCGCAGCACTTCTTTATCCCTTGAATTCCAACTCAGCTGCACTCTGACAAGGACATGGTAAGAGGATAGCCACAGAACTGGAACGGGCATTGGAAGAAATGGCATCATCTAATACATAGCTGAGTTAAGCTCAACAAGACACTGGTAATACAGTGAAAGAGTTCTTGCCTATTTAAAACAAGATTAGGTAATTTTTGCCATAGGAATCATAAATTCACAGCAATGAATCGTGAAGCACAATTTGTTTCTGGTTGTTATTAAGATCATATGTGGAAATCTGATAGTATGCGGCTCTTAAACTGAGTCCTGGCTAGTCAAAAACATCAGCATCTACAGAACAAAGAGACACGTTTGGAATGCTGGCTTAAAATAAGTTGCTGAGCACAACATAAGAAAAATGGCATTTTAAATAAAATCTTTCAAGAGAAATAGATTTTGGTAGACTGTACTTACCATTGTTTTCAAAGACACTTCAAGCTTCTCATACATTTGTCATATTCTAATTTCCTTAACTAATTATGATAACAATGTAATGAAACATATGGTTACAAGGTCTCTTATCAATACTTATCAACACTTATCAATAAAGTACTTTAGATGCAGATCAAAATATTACCTGTAGAGTAACTGTGGAATCTGCCCTGCATTAACATCTGTACCATTATTTGATTTCTTGGAACTTTTAAACTGAAAGACAACACTGAAAGGAAGAAAGAAAAAAAGCTTATTATTCAAATAATACCAAATCTCCTCTTTTGTATAAAAACACCAAAATGCCACATACCCATCATCGGTAGTAATAGAGGCCTGTCCATGAGATCCACAGTCACTGCTGGGCCCTGACACTCTTGCCCAGGCTACGTACCACCAACCGGCTTGCAAGAGAACTGGTTCATCAAACATCATTGCATACTTCTCTCTGAGAGCAGCAAATTTTGAGAGAGGCATCTCAATTAGCTTATGCACAAACACTTGCCAAACTATGTCCTCTTTACAAAAGAAAATTTTATATTAAGAGATTGAAAAATTTAAGAGAATTAAGATAATAATCTCTGAGATATACCATTGATATCCAACATTAAAAAATACTCTGATAAAAAACATATTGTTGCTTTTTTTCTGGGCTTCAAACTATTAGATCACAGTACAGTATAATCAGATAATCAGATTACAGTTGCAATTACTACCGCAAGTAATACATTCATTGTAAATTTTGCTTCAACTTCAAGAAATTCTGTGCTATTAGCTTTCAAATGTTGAGTTTATATACAAATTTTAAGGAACTGCATATGGATATTTAAGAAAGAAATAAAACATATACTTAGTGGTGATGATACCTACAGATTAAGCCTAAGAAAATTAGCCACAGCTGACTTCATCAGGAAATTCTTTCCCATCAATAGGGAATCAGAGAGGCACTAAAACACAGCTGATCCTTTTCAGATACACAAGGCAGTTCAAACAATAACTGCTTCTATTTTCTGCAACCCATAATATGTTGATGCACAACATATTTGGTTAGTTACCAGAAACTGAGGTTGCAGTTTTAATAAATGGAATGATGAGTTGCCTAACACAACTTGTTTTCAAAAGTGTCCTTTCATAGAACTCTTCAAAAGAACCAAAACGTTTTGTCCTGTCTGCTCCCTACATGAATACAGAATTGACCTTGGTTTGTATGTGATGCCTCAACTTTTCTTTTTTTTTATTTAGTGCCACAATGGTTTGGGACGTGTTTGGGATTTTACTCCTTTCCCCATCACATTTAATTTGGTTAGGTAAAGCTTTTATGCCACATGCAGACAGGTGGCAAGGGGTTGCCCAGTAAGTTTGTGAAGATATTCAAAAGTCACCTGGATTGAGTTCTGGGTAAACAAGAACTTTGAAATGCATATGAAGAAAAACAATAATAGGTGAAAGCAGATGATCAAAATGTCTTACCTTGCAGCACAATCGTATGCTAAGACATCAGTTTCAGCAAGAAGGTCCCCATCAGTCTCATGGTCCCCTCCATCAGGACCCAATTCAAATAACTATTGGAGTTAAAAAAAAAAAAAAATAGACTTAGACATTATCAATTTAATAACATAACAGAATCTCAGGCAGAAAAAAGTGAGGTTTCTACTACTGTTTTTCCCTAAAACTGATGTCTGGTTTGCTAGACAGGTGAATTTCCACCTGGAGGTCAGGATTCTGTAACAGCAGTTTCTGTTAAATAAATAATATGCAACCTCACCCCCCAAAATGCTGTGATGCTGAGCGGAGGATGTCCCTTAATCTTGCTGCTAAGTCAAAAATAGAGCCTGAAGGGAATTCCCTGAGCAGCTGTTTTCAGATGTATCTATGATGCTTCTGAGGAAACCACAGCTCGAACCCAGAGCTGGCAGAATGAGCCTGGAGGTTGGACAGAATATAAGGACTCTCACTGACTGACTGACACTAGAAATACAGTCCACTAACAGGGACCGTCTCACTGCTTTGCAGAGCTAGTCAGGAATGTCACAAACAGGTAATGACTGGGAGAGAAAACACACATTTTTATAGTCTGGTAGGTTTGAAGAGGGCCCACAATACATATTTGTGACTTCTCTTTTAAATTTCTTTTTAGTACTCAGTGCATCTGTGGTACAACTGGCAAATGTTATCTTGTCTATAATCACAGCCTAGACAACTAGAAAAAAAAATCACACAAGAGTGTTTGATAGGGCTATCATCTCCTTCTTACAGCATACACAATATTAGTCATGCCTTTTAAATCTCTGGGTTTTTCTTAATCATTTGCAATTCTTGGTCAACACAACCACTAATATCAGAAGAATTCCTTTTTCTTCCCTAGACAAATGTCCATATCCTGTCAATTTCCATAGAAGAAATACTAATAACTAGTAATTTTATTCATTTAAAAACAGAAAGATTTCAGGAACCATCTTCATGACAAAAACATTATTAACAGTTTCTGTATTGCATGTCTAGCATAAACCTCACAAAGAATCTAGCTCCTTCCTTTTCAATGTCTTCCAAGAAGTTTCTGAACTCTTTAATAAATGCAGGAATACAAGTTATTTATCAGAAATTGGCTTTTTCTTATAATCACAATGTGGATATATGTGTTTTTCTATACAAAGCCATAATTCAAATATACATATATATATATATATATATACGTATAAATATACATATATAATATGAAATAGAGCATGCGTGCTTTATTTTCATTATCATTATGTTTGGCACAAAGCAGAAATAAGCACGTGTGGTGACCTTACATTTCACTCTCAGTTGAATTCCAACTGAGAAGCTCTGCAGAAAGCAACCTGTGATAGAGAGGGTCGGGATGACAGGAAAAGGCAACCAAGATGGAGCACGTTTCTGAAGGAATTCCAGCTACAGATGAACCCCTTCCCATTTCTGAGAGGAAGTCCCACAGGTATCCTGACCCAGCAGATGATGCCCCATACACAACATCTACATTTTCTGCAGGGGGACTTCAGAGACCTTCATGAAAACGTATCACAAAACAATTCTGCCCACAGAAGACACCTGAGATGTCACAACATTTACTGAAGGTAGGAATGGGTCGCTGGACAGTTAGGAATGGTAATTCTCAGTTCATTGTCTCCCCCACCTTACTTCTCACAGTGCAGCAAGATTCTTCTGCTATTACTGCTTTAATTACCTGATTCATTTATCAAGAAATAAAATTACAGTTTTAAATAGTATTTCTAAAGTTTTGATTCTGAGAGATAATTCTGCTTTTTCAAAAATATCTTACCTTGATTTTCGCAGTGTATTCACCCCTACCTCCAAAAAGACCAAGCCCACCTAACAAAATATCTGTATCCGCACAGAAACGGATGGCTTCTACCGAGTGGGCCGAATAACCCCAGCCTCCTCCGTGACCTACAGAAAAAAACAGAAACACAATGAAATTGCAATTAATCTGTATTAATTAGCCTTTTATTCCATAAGCCTAATTAGCTAATGCAGTAAAGCCTTCCTGTGTACATACTTTCAAATCTGTTAACAATGCTGTAGTCTTCTTTAGAATAAACTTTCATTACTGCTTGAGTCTCTTCTTCTGTATTTGCTACACCCATTTTTAAGTCCTGCATAGCAGCCAACGTATCGAGACAACCTAAAAGAAAGCAAAATGAAGACACTCAAAAGATCTTACTGTTGATTACAACTGGTGAACTGAAACAAATAACAGTTTAATAAAAGATCACAGCAACAAAACTGGCTTGTTCCTAAGCCACACATGCACTACTGAGTATCACTAAGTTTACTGCATCACTTTGGTCGAACCTAAGGTTTGCTGTTGAAGACCAGTTTTATTTAGTTTGTTTTCCTGCTTACCCGAGAAACATGATTAAATCTACTTTGTGAATTTTCCAATGGCAAATAAATCGCTAGAAACATACTCAATTTTTTATTTCCTATAATATTGCCAAAAAAAATCTGAAGTGGCAACTGAACTATGGGCAGATTTGAGTACCTTCTTACAAGGTATTTTGTTTCATTATACATAGATAGCTAGCATAGCCTCTTATTCTGAGTTGAATACTCAGAAAAAAGTACTGTTTAAGTTAAGTATCCTTGCATCTCTAACATGTAGTAGGGGACAGAGTACAAGGAAGTGATCCATCCTCACACTCATGCAGTAAGTACCCAAATAACTTCCAAAGCTGAGCTTTGAAGCCTTGAGTAAGTCACATATGGGCAGTTTACACATGGATATGGCGAGTCTATTTTTTGTTTCAGAATGTTCTTTGACTAGAAATGGAAATCACATTACTCTTAACATCTGATTATACAAAATGACACAGAAGGAATTCAAATTATTCTGTATTTGTAAAAATTTGAATATTTGAAGGTAGGTAGTTTTTGGCTTTTGGAGACTCCATGGTAAAATGAGCAGCATTTCCTACACTCTGCATATTGCTGAAGATGAAGAACTAGGAAGGTCTTTGTCTTCACTTCTGCTTATCTCTAGTAGCAGCTCCCAACCAGAACTCTAAAAGCCTCCAGTGTCATCAAGATGGTAGAGAGCAATGATTCTGCTCAAGTGTTAATAGCAATGATGATAAGATTATTGATTCAGTTTCTAACTCGATAGCCAGAGAGCTGTCACATTATAATTTATCTAAATACGAAGCAGTGTGCCTTGATTTCAGTCTTGCTTCTGACTCATCAAGTATAGATGCATACCTAGAATGTGCAAAGCTGCATGAGACCTGGTGGTGAGAGCTTTGGAGCCTGTTGGTAGAGCAAGTTCTGGACTCAAAATACTGCACCGGGACTGCATGTCCGGAGCTGAGGGCAGTCGGGAATCGGCCACTACCGCATTGTAGCTCCACAGCTCCCTCACATTCGGTCGAAACCTGCAGCAGGACAAAACACAGGACACAAACTTGCATTTTCTGTTTAAGAAAAACATCGATCAAAAAAGAAAATTCAAAAATAGTTTATGCTTAAATTTTATAGACTATTTAATGTAAAATGTTGATTTGCTAGTACAAAATGTTAACATTGAATATCACTGTGCCAAATCTATTAGCTTAGCTAGAGGAAAATACTAGCAGACAGAAAAAACAGAAATACTGTTATATTTGAAATTGAAAAAAATCCTATTATGGGTTTATAAATTTCAGAAAATGTAGGACACTTTTCAAAGCTAAGAAATATTAAAGTGGAATAATCTATTAAGAAGCATGAAGTGACTATCACACAACTAGATAAAATGGCAGATGTGCTGAAGAATGTTATGTTTCATTGAAGCTTTTAAAATAGATTCCACTACATTGTAAGTATTTTACATAGGAATACAGACAAGAGCAGTATAAACAAGGGAACACAAGAATTGTCTATATCATAGATCAAGATGCAGAAAAATAAAATAATTGAGTCTTTGAGATAATTAACTAAAAATATTATAAGATACCATCAATATGCAAGATTTCAATGAATTAGCGATGTCTATGTTTATATATAATTCGTAGATACACACACACACACATAGATATATATAAAATAATTTAGCCATGTGAATTTCACAATAGACTGATAAAGCCATAGAGGTATATAGAAAATCTTTAAAATATATGTAATGTAGATTTTGTTTGCACAGAAGTGCTGCCTCATTCATTTCAACAGGCATGAATAAAAATGCACAAGGAGAAGGAGTTTGTTTGAGACCATTTGAAAAATGTGCAAAAAATACACAGGAAAGACTGAGAGCTGTTTTATTAGGAAAGTGAATATAACCAAATCATGAGCAGATCAGATCCTCCAAATTAATTTAAGTTACTTCTACACCATGTCTTAAATAGCTATAATCCACACTTGCCTCCAAATAACATCATAGACAGGATCCAGACACACACCAGATCCTTGAAGGTCTTCCTGTTCAGAATCATTGAAAGTTTTGCAGCTGCCATCGACTTTGTTTATCAGAAGGCATTTAAAGGGAGGAGGTTCTGAAATTGAGGCTGGTACCAAGCCTAGATGGGAGAGCAAAAAGAGCAGAAAAATATGGAGATTCCACTCACTACACGACAACTTCTGTGCATGCAGTAGTAGCATGCAGTAGTGGCAGGATAGGATATACATACTGCTATGGCAGAAGTTAAGCATTGGTAAAACGAGAATAGAACTTCAAAATGTGAGTAAAACTAAGACTTTTACATTCTCATTTTTAATAAAATTATTTAGGCAGCTAACATACAATGTCCAGTTGAAAAGAAGAGTGAAAAAAGTATCAGAATTCACTCCATTCTCATTTTCTGAATTGCTGCTTCTCTACTGCTTGCAGGACAATCTAGTTTTTCATCAATAATTCCGTAGAGAAATTAAAATACTCTAGAGAAGTTCTTGCCTATTATATGCCTGCTTGCAAATATCTCGGAGGTAGCAAGCACGTGAGAATTAATGAGAGCTTCATCGATCCGAAGGAAGGTCTGGTCTCCGCTCGCTCCGATCCACGTGGCCTTGCGGCCATACTTAGAGCCAATATTAGGCATAGGTGCTGGTTTGGCGTTCCAGTAGGGCATATCCAAAATTGGTCTCCCAAGCTGGCCTTTCTATGGACAGAATGCAAGAATCAGTAAATACCAACAAGGCTGATAGGCAAATAGCATCTGAAAGTGATAAACAAGTTACTGATGTATTTATTTTCAACACACAAGTATTATGTGGAAGAAATTCTTTACCACAAAATTGCTTTCCCAAAGCACTGACTACTTTGAGAAAAGCATTAAATACAAGTAAATTCACTCTAAATTCCACCCAGTCCTTCATTCATATGCGCAAAGTTACACAGAGCAAATATCACCTAACAATAGCTAGAGATTGATTAACATAAATTTGTGCTAAAAAAGTATCGAGTGCCTAAGCAAGCATCCCTGCACAAGCTCCTTGACATCCTAATGTGGAAACACCGGGGCTTTATCTTGAACCTAGCAGCAGTTAGTGAGAGGTGAACCTGTGCTGGACCTAAGTACCCAGCCAGGCACTACACTGGAAACATCTAGTGAGAACTAAAGCAATAAGCCTGCTCAGACTCCATCGAACTCACTCAGACAGAAGGAAATTCACTGCAAATTAACAAAGTCAAGGTAATTTTAACATAAAATGCAAAGGAGGAGGAATAACAGGTATGTATATTTAATACCCTCCAGCCAGCACGTTACACACCTCTCTTTCAATATGACAGATGTATTCACAGCAGTGAGTGTCACTCTACAGATGAGCTGTCGATCAAGCCCATAAAGTCAAGGGTAACATATGGGTGGAGAGCAGGAAACTCTGAATACTCCACTCTATGAATACGTATTTGCTTTGTGAAAGTACAAATTCATCAAAAAAAAACCCAAAACAGTACTTCCTTGTAAGAACAAACATCGTAACTTTTCTAAATAGTTTTCTCCTCCAAATAGCACAGATCTTCTTCAACAAAAATGAGGATGGCTTAAAGAAATATTATGAATTGACAGTTTTAAAAATATAATTGTTTCTATAGTTCTAAGTTCTAAGTTTGTCAAGAACTTAAGTTTGTCAAGTGCCAGAAGAATAAGGACACACAGTAAAACAAACTGCTTTTCAAAAACACACTCAAGTCTTTTTCCTCACCCAAGAGATCTTTATTCAAAAGCTCTTTCAAAACTACTTACTTTTCTTGGATCAGATCTGTGTTCCACATGCTCTACTTATCACAGTATTAAGCAGAAGCAACATTTTTGTTTGAGGGAATCAAATACAAAGGAAGAAACTGCTGAGATGACCTAATAAACATAAGCTGGAGCAGTGCAGTCCACCTTCATAAATTGCTTTTGAATTGCTTTTGAATGAAAAGAATTCACTATTCATTTATGCAATGTCAGGAATTTGTAAAAGTCAGATCAAAAAATCAAGTCACAATGCAGTTTAAGAAGGGATACACATTATTACTACTTAATAAAATAGCCTTTATTTCCTCCTGATTTGAATGCAGTATTAACTAGCAAATTCCATTTAGTATCATCCATTCCAAATAGTATCATGCCTTTACATGAATTTTGCAATGTATTTTCTGAAAGTCACAATACTGGGAAATTTACCTATTTCTGTTTTCATTTCATCTCAATGCTGGTTTTATTTTGGGCTTTTACGATTTACAAATTTACTTCCAAATGAAGACTCCTGACAAATATGACAGAAACTATGTTCCAGAAAGGAAGATTTCCATCTGCACGTAAGGAAATCAGCTTTTCTGATTTTATAATGCTCTCAATCAAGTTTCTGTCATTATGATACAGGCGGTATAAATACGGTCTCAATATATTTTTAAAGAAAGAAAAAAATCATTTTACAGATAGGCTTTTAAGTCCTGTTATTCAAAGTGAGTTTGCCTTTCCAAAGGCTTTTTCACTGGAAGTCAATAGAGCTCCAGCTTTCGTGCATTGAAATTGCCTTTGAAAAAGATACAGACCAAAACGTTGTTACTATGGACCTGAAAAACAGCAAAATGTTACTAATGTAAAAGTCTTCCTGTCGCACAGATCTAATTAAATCCAGTGTCTGCTGATTCTAAAAATTTCATTCATCTTTTTTGTTAGTTTGTTTCTTTAAAAAAAATGATTTCAGAAGGTTCTCTTCCTTTGTGTTTGGCAGTACATTGTACAAATAGCTCAGTATCTGTTCTCTAGCTTTTGTCAGATGGTAGTAATAAGCAAGTCCCAGTAAGGGACGTGGGAGAAACTGCAAGTGAGGGGGCATTTGTCAGGAGAGGGAACCATAAAAGTTCAAAGTCAGAAGTAGGGGGAGTTCAATGATGTCTAAGTGTTTAGTCACATCCATACACAAATGGATTCCACATGGACACAGAAGAATATGTGCCACATAAGCAGGAAAGAAGAGTATCACAGTCGGGCTGTACTGCCCCTAACAAGGACTCCCCTTAGTTCTAAGCATAATATCTATAAACTATTTCTATGGTCTGTCCTATAGTTCTTCAGTCCTATTTGTATGAAAATCTGGTTATCTTTTCCAAATGTTGCAAACATGGGTGATAGAATATGAAGCATATGCCCAGTTGTGGTTGTAACAACGACAGTTTGCAAACACCACTCCACTTTAATAAAACAGCTCATCTTAAATGCCAATTATTAATTAAAATCACAGAACACCAAGACTTTTTGACATCATGCTTTCCTAAATACAACAGCATTAGAGGCCACCTTTTTAAACCTAACAGGAGCACAGGCAAAAAAGACAGGCAGACGTCATGAGTTGTTCTATGTGTACAAGTATGAGCAGTTTTGAAAGGTCTTTGAACAAATTACTATACATGTACAATACATTAATCACTACCTTATCCTCATAAGTAAATATTATTTCCTTACTGAGAAACTTCCAAATGTGAAGACCTGGCCGTCCATTAAGAGTATAGCTGTATGGTTGCTTCCAGCAGTAACTTGCGTGCTAGGACCTGGCAATGCTTGCACCAAAGTGGGACATCCCCTAAATCAAAATAAATTAATTTTGTATCAGTGCATGTTTATCCAACATTTACACATATATTCATACTCACAGGACTTCGCTGACTGTAAAATACACTCACGGTACTCACAGAACCAGAGTTAAGCACCATCTTCCACATTAAATGAAAAATCTCACAGGAGTGAACTGAAGCAGGTCAAAATTACTTAGATACAGGTTTGATACCTCTCCGGATACTGAACTCCACTGTTACAGGGAATCGGATTGAATGCCATTTTCATTTACATTCAGCAATTAGCCCAGAATAAAACTGGTTATTTTAACCTATTACTGTAGAATTACACTAATAGTACCATAGATTACACTAATAGAATACACTGCAAAATATAAAGCATTAAAACATACTGTGGTGTGAATGACAGTTAAAACCAAAAATGTTTAAATTTAAACAATCCAAGCCTATGTGGTTGATACTACAATTACCGGAAGTAGAAGCATTACAAAACCCCTCACTCATTTGTCTAGGGAATTATAAAAGGAAGGGTAGGTCTTTCCATGGCCAGCAGCTTTCTAATGACATTGGAAAACTGCATCAAATTTAGACTCTGCATCTTTGCCACGTTGTTTTCTAGACAGCTCTGGAAAAGCCTGATCTTTGTCTCCCAGCTCTGAAATGCACAGAGAAATCAAGGCCCAGTTCAGCAGAAATTTAAGGAGAAAAATCAGAAGTTTGAACAAGAAAAGAAAGAAAAAATGTCTGAGAAAAAAATGGCAGAAAAGACAAAAAGAACAAAGTTTAGTTTTACTAAAACTAAATTTTAAATCTTAAACCCACCAAAGCAAGTAGGAGCCTTCCAGAAGTGCAGCCACCTTTGAAACACATAACAAATGTCGACATAACCTTCTAAATTTATATGGGACTTAGAAAGAATGTAAATTTGACAAAAAAATAATGTTCCTGAGAGACTTTATATTTGATAACTTTGACCCCAATAAGAAGCAGCTACTTAAACTCACATTTAAATATGGGTTCTCAAAAGTAGGTTAATCTAAAATAAGAACAAGCTGTCTTAGGCTGAACAAAGATGTGCCAGAACACAATTACTTATGAATTGTTTAGGAGCCGATGGGCAAAAAATGAGTTACTTGTACATTCTGGTTTAGGGTAAATTACAAGTCAAGAAGTAGAGAAGGTGGGAGAAAGAAGAGACATTCAATAGATAAACAAGGTAGGAGAGCAGAAGGGAATATTCCCAGGGTAGGAGAGCAGAAGGGAATACAGAGGGTACATGGAAATGCGCAAAGGATGATGGAGATGGAGAGAATGCATAAAATGTGGTAGAGGATGTACAGCATGACATGCATTAATTTCAAGGCCTTTTGTTGGTCTATAATCCCACGGGTTTAGGCACCAATAAGATTTCACCCACATCCCAGTGAAGCTGAGCAGCGATAACAATGAAACATTTTAAAAACAAAAGAAACGTTCCTGGGGCATAATTAACTCCCATTAATTTTAAGGCAATCTGGAAAAGGTTCTGAAGGAGAAATGAAATGTAATTCAGAACTAGTCTAAAACTATTCCTTTTACAAAGAGAAAACACATGAAAGGGTTTTTTTTCCCACACTTTTCATTAAAATTCTTTTCCATCAAAATTGTGACAGCAGCAGGTATAAAATTTTCAATGCTATACTTGTTAGCAAGTACACAACAAATGATTCTTTTTTTTGTTTGATGCACGAAGATTAAATTACCATCACAACAGCTATTTATCACAAAGTCAATTAATTCATGAAGACCCTGTTATCAAGAGCTTGTATGTCTGAATCAACATAGAGGCAAACTAGTGTTTCCTGGGACTAAATATGCTTTGTGTGACTCTCTATATTCTCAGACAAAATGACATAAAATGATAAAAAGAGGATCAATTTCCAAAGGCCAGAGTTATTTCTTCCTTGAAGTGCACATTTGTGTGAATCCCCCTGCAGACTGCTAATAACAGCATCCAGTCCTCTACTCTCACAAACACCCTGCTTACTCTGACAAGTATAGCGTCAGGCATCTACTTTAAAAATATAAATACATAAAGAATCCCCCAAACTACTACTTTCTGTCTTGCTGACTGCTCAGCTGTAGCTGTGCAAAGCTGGACAAGAAACTAATGTAGAAGAATGTCATATCATAAACGTGTTCACGTCCTCAGAAGTAGCTTTCTTATTATGATACCCTGCCTTTATACAGAAGCTAACTAAAGTACTCTAGAAAATAAACAGGAAAAAGATCAACATATTTGACCATGCCAACAAAATAAAGAAAAATGACAAAGAAATTGTATTCACTCTATAAAAGAAGGAATGTAGGGGGAAAATGAGTGAGTCTGACTGATTTGTAAGGAATTTTAAACCTGTGACATTGTTGAGTATTTCTCTATTCATCTAAAAGCCAACAGAGAAAATCTCCACCCAGACACTTAGGAGGACAGACACCCAGGCACCAGTTAACTCAGGGTCATGCTGAAGGTCCAAGTGCACTTAGGCTCTCTTGGGCCCTGAAGAGCAAACTTTTTTGCCAGGTGGATCCAGTTGTTCCCTGAAAACATAGCCCACAGTCCCTGCTGGAGAGATCCCTGTCCATGGTACTAATCCAGATGGGCAGGCTCATGTGCAGGGCAGCTGACCATGGTGCTACAAAAGCAGCTTGAAAAAAGGCTGTTGCTGTAGAAACTGTTCTAACAGGTTTTCAGATGTACCTGGAGATTTGGTAAAAAGGTGTAAACCAGATCTGTATCCTACTACTGAAACACACCAGAGAATGAGCCTAGAATATGATGCTATGCTGCAGGGATGTTGGATATGTTTTCTTTTCCCCTAGAAATACTAGCAGGATAGTCTCTCTGCTTTATCCTTAAAATGTCAGTGATTGTCCATTGAAGGACTGCTCAGTATTTCCTCCACGTTGCTATTGACCCCTAGGAAATAAAGGCACAAGAGGGATGTATTATGTCTGTGGTTCCATTTCTGGAGATTGATCACCAGGATCACATCCTTGCTAACATAGTGTTGAAATCAAGTCAGTGTTAAGAAATGCAGGCACATTTTGAACAAGGAATAGAAATGGAGTTTGAAGCCATAGCTTCTTGAGAGAAACATCTAGAAGAGACATCCTTTGCTTAGTAAATATTCACTATTTTTCACCAAGAAGAGATACTCAGAGCACTTCCTGGTCCCACTGAGTTTCTATCCACTTACACAGTGTCTTATTGGAGAAGAATATATGAAAAGATGAGAATACATGCATCCCTGTGACAAAGATTGACAATGCCCTGGTGTTGTGCACAAATCAGCAAGGGATCTATATAGATTAGGTCAATGGCTCTGAGATCCGGCATACTGAAACAAAAAAGAACCTCCTCTCAGGAATAATATCCGGGAAGTGCTCCATGTGAGTACAGTTAAAGCCCTTGCTGGAGGAAAAACAGCAGCATCCTACGCACACTACTTGTGCCTCCACCTCATTTTAGATTTGCTAATGGCTTACTCAGAATCAAGTAAGCCTGTTCATAGGCTGTTGTGTTTGCTTGCAGGCACAGGCTTCAAGGGTATGTAATATGCCCCTCTCCTAGGGAAGCCAGAGGAAGAATTTGTGGAGTTTTACCATACTTTAAGTTTCAGAATTCATTTTCGTAAGACAGACATTTCTGGACAGCTGTACATGACTCAAAACATTAAAGCATTTTCAGGATTTAATTGCAGTATCACTGTTAAATCCCTACACTTCAAGACAGAAGTTCCTGAAAGGAGAAGTCATCAATTGCTGCCCAGGAATCTGCATTACTTCTTCACCTGGCAATGAAGACACTCCCTCAAAAGTTAATGACAGTTGCTTATCTTTTGCTATCAGTTCTTTCTTTCAGGGGCCCCTATATGTAAAGATAGGCTGCCTAAATGGTATCTCCTCTTTTTTCTTTTTCTTTTTTTTTTCCTGGAACCAAAGTAGAGTATCAGTTCCTGAATCTGGAAAACCACAGTCTTCTCAGGGTCAATACAGGCAATGTGACACACTGCATGACTGACATACCACTGACCTGGCTGGAAGTGGCCATGTAAGCACCACTGCATCCCAACTCACATGGAACTCTGCATAAGGATTCCCTGTTTCCTTCTCTGAGTCTCTTACTGTGAAGACAGAGCAGAGATCTCTACTTAAAGCTGGAAAAAATTACATCAATGAGGAAATGACAATTTGAATGATGATGATAAGCAGCAATATAGAATTATAGCCACTTCTCATGCAGAAGACACACTCCAAACTCTTTCAAGTCTTTTCTATTCAGGCACTAGCTGTGGTCTGCTGCAGCACAGTAAGAGGGCCAGTCCAAAGCCCTTGTAACCCCTCCCTCACATGCAGGGCCTGGCCAAGCACTATCACTTGAGACAGGATGTTTCACGTTTCTGTTCCTGGGCAGGGATAACCTCAAGCATCAGTACAGATTAGGGGTCGAACAGCTGCAGAGCAGCTCCACAGAGAGGGACCTGGGAGTCCTGGGTGACTCCAAGTTAACCATGAGTCAGCAGTGTGCCCTCGTGGCCAAGAAGGCCAATGGGATCCTGGCCTGCATCAAGAGGAGTGTTCCCAGCAGGTCAAGGGAGGGGATCCTGCCCCTCTCCTCAGCTCTGGTGAGGCCATACCTGGAATATTGTTTGCAGTTCTGGGCTCCCCATTATAAGAGGGACGTTTAGCTCCTAGAGAGGGTCCAGCGGAGAGCTACAAAGATGATTAAGGGACTGGAGCATCTCTCATATGAGGAGAGACTGCGTGAGTTGGGACTGCTTTCTCTGAAGAAGAGAAGGTTGAGAGGGGATATGATTAGCATGTATAAGTTCATGAAGGGAGAATGCAGGGAGGAAGCTTTTCTCATTGTTGGTCAGTGATAGGACAAGGGGAAATGGGCATAAGCTGAAACACAGGAAGTTCCATCTCCAGGTGAGGAAGAACTTCTTTCCCGTGAGGGTGCCAGAGCAGTGGAACAGGCTGCCCAGGGAGGTTGTGGAGTCTCACTCTACAGAGGTCTTCAAAACCCTCCTGGACTTCACCCTGTGCCACATTCTCTAGATGTCCCTGCTTGAGCAGGAAGGTTGGACTAGATGATCTTTAGAGGTCCCTTCCAACCTTGAACATTCTGTGATCTGTGATTCTCTTCTAGGACCTCATTTGAAACAGGTCTCCATCCAGCTTCTGTCTTAAGACGGAATAAATTTGGGGTTTACTGCCTGAAATATTGACCAAAAGAGTAGACAGCCCCGACGCTTTCAGGAATGCCAAGCAATGTTTAGAGACTACCACTAAGCACAGCAGCCACTGCAAAGTAATACTTCAAGTGTGTTCCTACCTTCCTTCCCCTTCCCCCTTAGTTTAGTGAATCCAATGGAAGTTTTAAGACAATGAAGATTTCTTCAGAAATGTGACAGAAGAAATTATTTGAAAGTTTCCAAAAAGGAGGACAGATGCTCAAGTAAATTGTCATCGCTCTACTACAAGGAAAAGGACAAAACTGAAGACAGGTGACAGATGCTCCACTCCTTACACACCTTTTACACAGGAATACTACGAAATATGGGACAAACACAAAGAGCCAAGGACTCCTGCTATTCAAAACCCTATGTGAGCATGGTATATGCGCCCGCTCAAAGAAGGAATTATTATGTTTCCTTTTATGGCTGCACACTGATACTTCAGTGATCAGAAGAGATACTAAGGGTGAGATTAACCTTCACACTGAAGACGCCTAAACTCAGTTGTCTGTAATCTCATTGCAGACAACAAAGATCCAGCCAACAGATATAACAAAGCTACTTTCTGAGTGAGCAGATGGGTGCATCTGGTTAGTAAAACAGCTCTCCAGACCCTAGCGACTTCTCTGGCTGCTCTTCCAGCAACCACAAAGAAAGCCCATGTGCCTCTTAACACTTAAATGAGATGTCTATAAAATGCAGCTGAGTCCCAAACTAAAAGCAACTTAATTTTGGGAGGGGAGAAGGTTAATTAAGAAACAAATAAAAAAGCAGATCTGAGTAGACCTATGTTTATAGCACTGGTATGTATAGAAACATGTAGTATTTTGTAGAAATAATCTAATCTTAATCAGATTTCAATGCTATGCACTCTCATGTGGCATAGAGGTGAAAAGACAGAAGAATTTTCAAGTAAATTATCAAAGTTACAGTAATAATACATACAGCTATATACAGAAGCTTTCATATACTAAACTCACTGTCTATGCAGTACAAAGGTAGGATTAGTGTCCAAAGTGTATTTAACCAGAGGAATACAGAGCTTAGCTAAAGATTTTATCACCTTCTAATTTGGACAATATTTAACTTTCTCCCTTGCTAGTTACAGAGGAACAGAGAATTTTAGTCACTCTTTACGTAGCCATACATCAATATGCAGTCACGTCCCTCCATTACTTCTCAGCTTACCTGGAATTAACATCACCATGTCCAAGCTGCCCGTGCTGCCCATATCCAAATGTGTAAACATCACCATTCTCCATCAAAACCACTGAAGGGAAACAAGTAACAAAAATCAGCTCTTTTTCAGACATGCAAAAAGCCTTCCCATGCCAATGTTTTGGCTTGTGTCATACGTGATTAAAACACTTAAGAAGTTGAGTATGGCTAGAAAGGAGAGAAAGTCTTATTGAACAATGATAAAAATACATTGTGAAATTCCATGTTTACTTTCAATCAGTTACTTTCCTTAACATCCAGACTCAGTTCTTTCAAAAGAGATTTAAATTGTCATTAGGAGAAGTGAAAATGAAGTACAAGTTTGATAGACTTTTTTTTTCAAGTTTCACTAGCACTGAATACTTTAAAGCATATGGGTAACACATAAGCCAGAAAAGAATCCTTGTCACAATTATTTAGCTAAAATAGCTTTTCAAGTGTTAAATTTTGCACATACGAAAGTAGATAAAGACTTTAAAAATATATGTTCACAAACTATTCTTGCAACACAGCCTAAAATCTTCTTACAAGAAGTTTTTCTTATATTTCATATTTATGTAAATAAAATTATAAACATAATATAATGATACATTAATATTTTATAACTTTATATTTCTATATATCTATGTTCTCCACAGCTATTGCCTTATATCCAGGAATTCAGTATATGTGGGGCTGGGATAAGGCTACGATTGAGGAAAAATCCAGTTGTCAAGCCCTTAGATGCATGCATGCTCACTATATGAATATATTTACAAACACCTAGAGGAAGAGGGCGTGCTATTTTTTATCATCACTTGTATGTATCAATCACCCAATTTTTCCAGGGTTATGTATTCACAGAATACATAACATACATAGAATTCAAGAACAGCCAGAGAAGAAGCAAATGACACATTATGTTTGCTTTCAAGAGCCCTCCATACTGACTCAGCCCCCAAAACAGCTGCTGAAATGATTACACTAGTTTCTGTCTGGTGGCCAGCACTTCTTCAAAGAAGGCAGATCCTTCTCTGTAGTGGTAGGAGCTGTGCACCACACGTGATCTATAGTTCACACTTTCTAATAAGTCAAAGTTTGTGGGGAAGTTGCACAGCAGCATTCTCATCATTCAGAGAAAGAGAGGCCACTGGGCCTCTCTCACTGGTGGCAAAAAGTAACACTAACATTAATGGGGTTTGTGTGTGTGAAGTGTGAGTTCTGGTTTAGAAAGCTCAAGACAAATGTGTCCACGTGCCAGCGCTGCTCTGCTTTTCAGAAAAGCAACTGAACGCTGCACTAACAGATTCACACCATCTTCTACAACCTCTACACAGGGTGCAATTGAGCCTTGCAGATGTTACCAAACATCTCAAAAATAGCTGAACTCCATATTAATTACTGCATAATAATTACATGTTAATTCCACTTACAAAATTTCTAGCCCTTTTCACACCTCAGCGACAATTATAAAGAAACTTGGTAAGCTTACCATCCCCAACATGCACCCTTGGTGGGCACAAAAAGCAGTGGAACTACATATGATAGATTTTTATTTTACTTTTATTTTAATAATTTTTATTTTATTTGTTTTTTTACCTGAATGGTGAAATCCACAACTGACTTGCACAGCTCGCAGCTCACAGTCGAAGCGGACAGCCCCCGGTGGATAAGTGGTGATTTTGCTGGCATCTTTCTCCCCTCTTTCCCCACTTCCATCTATAAACATAATTTATAATTATATCCCTAGTCTTCTAAAAACATTATAATAAAAAACAGTAAATAAATCCCTCCCACCACTTCATAAGGTAGGAGCAGAGCTCACAGAATAGTGAGACAGACAGCTCAAAATGTGCCAAAAAGTAGACTTGAAAGATGACAGAAAATCTACGTCTAAGCAATCTACTGCATCAAAGTTACCTACTAGAATACAGAGTATCCTCTAAGGCAGGAACATCTGAAGAGCCAACAAAAAAGATCAGCAAAACAGAAACTTGAAGGAAATGCAGAACTTTGCTCTGTAACAATCACTTTAATTTTTCAATTGAAATAATATTACAAAGTACACAAAAAGCACAGCAATTAAACAGAATAAACGAGGCTATTTATTAAAGATTTCATTTGACTTCAAGGTTGTCCATACAGCCCTTATTCAATTCATGTTATTCATGCAGTTAATCTCAGAGAATGTCAATATGCTGTTACCACGTCCATGATAACATTGTTTTCATTTAACAATGTTAAATGTATCTTTAGATATTGTTTCTGTGACTTCTTTTGCTAAGTGCCGTGTGTGTTATTTCTTCCTAATGTCAAACTGCTTTCAAATCAACTTTAAGCATTAAGGAGACAAATATGTTATTGACAAATTTCTTGAAAGCCACTACTCTCACCAGAAATCAGATGGGCATTTTAAGGTCCTCTAACAGTTAGACAATAATTAAAGAGAGGTTGTAGAATCTCCATCCCTGGAGACACCAAAAGCCATTTGGACACAGCCCTGCGCCCCGTGCTCTAGGTGATCCTGCCTGTGCAGCGGGGCTGGACTCAATGATGCCCAGAGGTGCCTTCCAACCTGAACCCTTCTGTGATTCTGCGAAACTGTATTGCCCTGGGACACAGAGATTTCGTGAAAGCAGCAAGAAAATAAATGGCAGAGAAACAAGCAGCGTATTCACCAGCATTAAAGCACTTAGTCTTGTGAAGAAAGTTGTCAGTGAAAGCTCTAAGGGAAGCGTATTGCCAGAATGAAGAATTTCAGGTCTGACTTCAGTACATGCACTCCCACTACAAGGGGGGGCCAGCAAATATGTGCAGCTGCTGCCTCTTAAAAAATCTATTTAAACCAGAGAGGCTTCTGCTTTTTTTATTAGCACAATTGATTAATGTAAGTAGCTACTACTCCAAATCGTAGGTTGGCAGTTTAGATCTGTATGTACCACTTTTAAACATAGTGTTTTCCTGAATAATTCTTCATGGAAGTCTTTCAGTCTTCATTATTGACTGTGTGCAGTAGAACACTGAGACTTTCAGATGTTAAAACATAACCCTGTTTTTATAAATATTGCTCAAATAACTTTATTGCAAGGAAACTGCCATTACAGGAAAGTCATTTCAAAACTTTTATTATGGGCTCAAAAAAAACCACAAGATCTCCCACTGTGCATATGCCGGCGATGGGGCTGCACATGCTTCCATATTGGTACACAGCAATCAATATGCAATCATACTAAAAAAATATTAGCAAAAAATGAGTTCTAGTCACCTAGTAGTGCAGTATCAAGTGATCTGCAGACATCTGAACAAAGGCACATGCATTTTTCCTGCTTCAGCATAAGGAAGGACAAACCACACAAGTGCTTCAAAAACATCTAACAATTCCAAACTGCTGTTTTCACAAATAATAGTGTACAACTTTCAACCTTTGAAAAAGGTTTCAAAAGAAGATTCTAGATATACTCTTATTTTTTCAAAGTTTTGAATGAAAGCAGGTCATCATGTACGCATAACAAAATAAAACAAAATAAAATTGTTGAGTGAGTACAGTGAAAGAATAGTTACATGAGACAAATTTTGTATTTCCTTAGCCAGGAAATAAACTTGTTTTAAGGAAAAAGCTTTACAGAAATAGCCTTTTCAAGGTGCAAAGTTGACTTCTCAAAGCATTTAAGAAGGCAGAAATTGAAGGCAGAAACTACCTTCAAGGTACATCTTGCTCTGCCTAAATACAAAATTTTTAGATTTGAAAATGAAATTTCTCTCAGCCTTCCTTGAATGGCAACTACTTTATGACATTTCAATTGACTAGATCTGACTTCAGACCTTGATAACAGTCTGAAATAATTTGTACGCACTAAGTGCAAAGCCCTTGTCTCTCACCAAAATAAGGTTCAGCTAAGCCCTGTTTAGGGCAAATTTAAGGTCTTTTATTTAGTGTGGTAATTTTAGTCAAAACACCAGTAGTCATCCTCTCAACGTGAATTTTTGGCCTGCAAAAATGGGTGCACTGGCTACCTGTGCACTCCACTACATGGCCAAAACAATATTTTTCTAGCAGTACTGCCTGGGAGGAGCAAACCTTGCATTTTCTTACTTGTAGACATAAGGCCAGGAGTAAGGTGGGTCAATCAATCACTGCCCTTTCTGTACCCTGAAGAGGTGAGAATTGAATGCAAGGGAGGTGTGGATGCAGACAGCTTATGTGCACAAGGGCCTTGAGGAACAACAGTCACTGGGGAAATAGGTATGGTTGCTTTCCTTCAAATGTTTCTGTGCATTTTGTTCCATTAGTGGCAATTACCACTAATGGTGTTCATGTGAGGCACAAGAGGAAAGATTACTGAGGCCGCCTCTGTTCTAAGTAAAGCGAGTGAGCGAGTACTTCTGGCGTTATCCAGACGGACTTCCAGACAACAAAAGCTTTGAATCTTCTGTAGCTTTTTGGGAGGAAAAAAGCCCTGGGGGGTCATTCAAAAGCCCTTCCTGCTGTCCCTGTCACATGGAATTGACCACAGGGACAGTTCCCATGAGCAGCATCACACAGAGGGTATTTTAGAGTCCTGGAAATCCACTTGGTTGGGGGTAAAAAACGAGCTAACTAGTGTAACTACTATCTAGTTAAAAATAACAATAATAATTTAAAAAGTGGAAAAAAGATTATTCAGTCAAGTTTGCAAATAGTTTGCAAAACGAAGTGCTGAGGAAGAAAAAAAAAAAAAGTACATTCTTACGGGTCCATGTCACAAAACTTAAGCCTAGGGGCAAAAAAAATATGCCACTGCACCCTAGCTGCAGTACATTTAGTACTCCATTTCTTCTCAGTAGTTTAAAGGAGAGGCATCCTTACAAGCACTTTTCCTATCTGTGAGGTTTCTGGATAACTATTGTCTTTGCAGCATTATGAAAGCCCCTTTGTTTAGTTTAGCAGAAACTACCCCAATAATGGGGCTAGCATTGGTGACACAACCCTCACGGGAGGGCTATTAATGTCTTAACCCACAGCAACCTCTGTTCTTGAACATGTCAGCTTCTCAACACATCCATATAACTTCAACATCTTCTGGAGTTCTTCTCTGGAACTACTCTGGGCTGTTAGTGGAAGCACTTTTGTACTTCCCCTGCCCATTGCAAATACCACAGGAAATCACAATGATTTCTCAACTCCAGAATGAGCCTAAGGTCTTATTACTACTATAATTGTACATCTCTCTTCACTAGTGTTCATTAGAGGTCATCTCTTCAATAGCATCATCTTTCTTGAGCACTGCTGATCTTGCTAAAGCAGATCACAGGCATTGCTTTCTCCTGGCAGTATCAGCTTTTCTCACCTCCTCGCAATCCTGGGCAACTCAATTTAACAAATTTTAAGCCTCCAAAAATAATGACTGAGTGATGGAGAAGAGAGGGGCAAATACAAGAGATGATACAGAAAGCTGACAAGGGAGCTAGAACTTGATGTCAAAATAAATTTTATTTTAAAAAATCATCATGTTATTTATTTGGGATTAATCCTTGACAGTAAACACAGAAACAGCTGCCAATTTTATTGGCCTGTTTGGACAGTCTCTGCCTTCTAAAGCATCTTGACATTGATGGTGGTGTGCAAATCTATTAAGTAAAATATGGTTCTGTTTGCACACAAAACCAACACTTATCTTTTCCAAAAGTCTTATCCAATAACTCTTCTATTGTGTTTTGAACTTGTTTAGAAATATATGGCAGTGGAAAATAAGACTATCAGTCCCTGGGAATGCCAACACGTATATCAGATGTGAATGATGCAGGAGGCTAAAAACTACGCCTTCGTTGTCAGAGGCCCTTCTGCAAGGGCTTCCAAATGCCTTAGGCTTCAGAGGATATTTTGCAGCTTTGAGAGTGAATTACAACTAAATCTTCCCAAACCATTTGACCATTTGGTATTAACATTTGCAATGTGGTCGATAAGTAACATTTTTCATGCATACACATTCAGCTTCTCCTAACCCTTGCCCTTTTGAGGACATTTAAAATATTTAATTGCAGCAATTGCACAAAAAAGGGTGACAACTCCTACAAATGTTTAAGTGACCCGAGTTTTCTTTGTTTTTAGTTCCTACTCAGTTGGTTTCTATAGCTGAAAAGGGAGACATATGCAGACTTTTATACATATCTTTTTTAGTCAAATCCCCAGTGATCTTCCAGGGATTAGAGATTTAGGGACTAAAAAGTCACGACCTTATGTGAGAATAAGGCTAAAGCACAAGCTAATTTTTCTTCTCAGTTTAAAAACACCCAGTGCATCCCAAGAAAGGGCTATCAACTCCTTTCTATCTGCACTCAGATATGCAAAGATCAGAAAAAGAATCTTTAATGCATTCTTTATAAAAAAAAGTCTTGATCCAACAGACTCTACAGACCCCAAGTAAAGTATTCAAAATGTGCAGATGACAGGCAAGCTTCCCAGAAAATGAGTGTTCATAATAAAGGAGTTTTCAACAGAAGAATTCAACACAGTTTCATGTAAGGGGTAGATTTGATAATTTTGTACCATTAAGAAGTTTAAGTTAGGCCATAACTGTCAGTGTCAAAGCAGCTCTTCACATTCAAGTCTATACATACTATTTTCAAATAAACTTCTGCCGAATAACAGGCCTGGACAGGTGCCAACAGCTTCACTACTGGTCTCATCAGTACAGTCAGCATAATAAACTTTCTCACCCAGAAAATCTGGCAGGTCTGGCTGCTGTAGTATTTGCAAGACTGCTTTAACAGAAGCATCAGACATCAGTGCTGGTTTGGAAAGTACAGCATTCAAAAGCGAGACAAGAAGCATTCGAGTGCCAATGTCATGGGTTCGACACTACAGCCTCAGACCACTGAGGATAAGTGTTACTATCTCCCGTGTAAAGCAGGCTTACAGGACAACTCCTCTCAAGGTGAGGTATAGTCCTTATTGTTTCCATGTGAGTTCCCCCTTCCCTTTACTTGATTACAGGCCTCTTTGCCAGTCTTCCTTTTTTCGTTTTGAAATTCTTCTAAAAGTTAAGGGTTATTTCTAGATTGTAGTGAAATTTGTTGTCTCCTTATGGGAAGTCATCTTCTGTGACTGAGAAGGGTCTCAGAGCTCACTTCTAAAGATGCCACTTCAGAAAAATATTCCTGGTCAGTTCTACAGGGCTTATCTAGTAAAATCTTGCAACATAATACAGACCTTTGCATTGGGCTAACAGTTTCAAGAAACAATGAAAACCTTAAGAGCCATTACATCTACCTTTTGGCAGATATTTGAGGTACCTAAGGAAATATTTCCCCAGAACAAGGAGGAGCTCCAAGTACAAACAAGCCTTGGATGTAGAGGGGTACGTGGGATGGACCCACTCCGTGCCTCCAAGAACAAGGCCTTGCAAAGCAGCCCAACAAGCAGAAGGATCCAGGCAGGTGATGATAAATTCAGCTCACCATCACTCAAATTACAGCATGTAGCTTCCTTATGTTTCATCTTTCAGCATGAAAGGTCTCCCCAGGAAGATTATATTTTCTTTAGTCCATCTATAGTTACGCTTATGATTAGGTATGTATGTTACCCATACATACCAAAATCATACCCAGAAAGGTTTCAAATTGTCAGGCAATATTTGTGGATCTTCACTAAATACTGTTGATTCAAGTGACATGCCATTCTACCTACTTTCATTTTTTCCCCATATTTAATTATTCTTTAAAGTCTATTCATAGTATTCCAGGCCCTCATTATTTTCAGAGTTTTCTGCTTACTTCACTTAGGTCTATCTACACATACATATAAAAATATATATATAAAATATGTACAACAGCCATCTGTATGTATATACATATGCATATATATTTGTAATAACTTTTGCTCAACTTCAATAATCTCATTTGAAATATTTGGTAATGAACTATCTTGCTTAAAAAAAAGACGCTTGTAACTGAGAGCATTACATATTTTGAATATCAAGTTTAATGAATGAAGCCTTCCAGATCAATAAATATTAGAGATACTGAAGACACCCCATATCTACAACTCTAAAAGAAAAATAAACATTTAACTGCAAAGAGCACTGCAGTGTTAAGAAAAATCACACTTTTGCTCATACTTATGTTATTTATATTGATTTTAAATATCTCCATCTTAAAAAAGGCTTTAATAGAGTTCATACTATGAAAAGGCTCAACTTAAGGCTCAACTGTAGGCTCAACTTAAGTCAACTCAAATAAAATGCATAAGCACTTGTCCCAGACATACACACACAGACATGGAAAACAGTAACAGTGCACATGGCATATTTGAATCATTAGACAGGGTTAAAATTTTCTATGGTAAAATTAAAGAACACGAGGAAAAAGAAAACCTTAGAAATGAGGAAAGACACAACAAAACAAGGACATCTTCATGAAAGAAAAAGGAGAGGAACATAAAGGTGATGTAGACTAACTTACACTTGTCAAGCAGGTCACATCTAAATGCGTTCTCTTTCTCCTCAGGTAAAGGAATATGAACAAGAAGAAAAGCAGAATCTATTTTGTGTGTTGCTTTGAAAAGAGAGATTCAGCAAATGGAAGAGGTGTCTAAGAGGATGGGTTTATTCCATCCTAGCCAGTAAGGAAGACCAAATACCTTTGTGCTTGTCCCGTTTATGCTTTAGCTGTGCTGGATGGGGTCTGATTCTGGCTAGAGCCTGTTCTCGGTGGTTCATAAAAATAGGACCAGGAAATACAAGGGGGCCTGAGGAGAAACATTTTGCACATGCATAGGAAAGCTCACAAAAAATGGAAACAATGGGTTAAACAAAATTCAAATCAAAAGCAATGAAAGAAATGAATATTGCATCAAATAATAATCTTGTTTTTTCTACATTCTAAAGATCCCAATTAAAATAAATTTGGTATTTTATGATAATAAGACAAAAAAAAACCAATGCAAAGAAATGATAAATAGGCCACGATGACAGTTTTACCTAAATTTGTGAGTATGCAACTTACAGACAATGGAAATACAACAGATTTGGGCTAGGGTAAAGTTTGATAATGAATATTCATTGCTCTATATAGTAAAATTAGTTTAATTATCATTCTTTACATCCTAAAAAAATACTGCATTCAAAATACTGATTCAGAATAATATTACTACATGAGTGCTTAAGCAAAAGAAATCCACAACTAAGAGCATCCATAATTACTCTTATCTAAAATTCCAAGTTTTTGTTCATTTAAAAATAGTGAGTCAAAAACATCTGTTCTGCAATGAGAGTTATTTGAACTATTTGATTTTTGTGAACTGTTCATTTATTCTGAAGTCCATTTAAGTTATTTTTTGAGTAT
>JAUBOD010001106.1:581390-597524 GCA_032353885.1 Nothura maculosa | reverse complement strand
CCAGAAGCTATAGGAGGCACTCGGTGCCACTGCTACAGGAAGGAAGCCAAACTGGTTACTCACACACACTGCACTTGCTTGCTGCACTGACAAGAGCACAGATATCTAACCAAAATTACTGGCACAGATCCTCTAATGCAAATGATTCTAAACAACAATTACCCACCCTTTACCATTCTTTCACAGTAAATATAATCTAATCTATCTACAAATTATATCCACAATAAAAAGCTTTTCACCATAAGCTAGCTACTCAGTCTGGGTCCTGCTGAGAAAACAGGTAGTTGCTCTTCAGCAAATTGCTCTTAGCTGAAAATGCAGAAATATTTAATTAAGTCATTGATACATTGATATTAGCTTCAACTATCCCTATAATTTTCCAATCCAAAATATGGAAAAAATATATTTTATAAAATAATTTATTATAAAATATTTTTCCCCTGCTCACAAGTGGGAACCTGACTCTCAAACCACTCCTAGCTCTTTTCTTTGCAAGATGCTTCCCTGTCACAGCTTTTCCGTGGCTCATCAGCAACACTCAGAATGGGATTCTATTGCTGACCAAATCAAAGGCAACTTGGGCTTTGTTTCTTGCTGATCTGGCGCTCTAGAACAAAAGCACCCTGGAACATTAACTCTTCATAGTGCACAGAGTTCCAACCTAACAAATTAATCCCTGTCACTTGAATGGCAGCCTTCAAAAGAAAACTTGGCCTTCACCTGCTCTACCAAAGCTTTTCACGAAAGAAAAGGACAAAACCTTTCTCAACTTTTTGTCTAAAGCCATTTTAACAGGCAAGGTTTTTGTGCATGCACAAACTTTTAAACTTCTTGGGACAACAGTCTGTTCTTTCAAACATTAGCTTAACTTAAGATATTCAGGTTGTAAAGTTCCTCACACATCGAAGTGAAAATTTAATGGATATTTTAATTAATATTTCAGGTCTTTCTCATGAACCAGAACAGTAACAGAGGAGTTCAAGAACTGTGCTGTTCTTCCCATAGCTTCATGGCAAACAGCAGCATCTTTGGATGGAGTAGCTGTAAATAACTCTAGCATTTTCACCTAACAATATCCAATTATCTTCAGTCATGAGATTAATCTTTCTCCTACACCCACTGCACCTCCAATACTGAGGAAAGCAGGGAATTTCCATGTTCTTTGACACAGGACATGAGTATGTTGCAACAAGTTGCCCAAAAGCATCACTTCAGCTATGGTCCTCATACATCTGCTAAATAGTAACAAACATACTTCTAATATACATGATCTGATGTTTGGCTACATCGAAAACATTTTCTTTCACAAAATTATAGTCTAGCTCTAGTTCCAGTCACAGTTAGGGTACAGATTACAAATTTTTTTTTTTTTTAAAATATATATATATATATATATTTATATAGCTAAGAACATCTTAGAAACGGAAGCCATCCGAAAAGCTCCTCTGCGAATTTTGCCTCTCCTCCTACAAATAATTAAAATATTTTCCTCAATAATGAGCATTAAAGAGGAAAGCTGGACACACCAATGTGGGCACCTCAGCACTGCTGGCTGGGCCTAACTCCTGCCAGCACTGCACTGCTATGCAGCTTCAATATAAGACAGACTGAACACTACACGTGAGCTCAAAGCATCCTCCCAAGATTAAAAGGAAAATTAATTATATCCTTTTCCACTAGCATAGGAAGTTAAGCTTTGCCTTCGCATCCTTCCTTATTTATGGAAAGACTTCCATGCAATTCAAATCCAAAAAGTGTCCCACACAGTTCACTGGCTAGCAGTTTAGGAGCTAAATTTGAGCACAGAGCACATTTCATATCCAAAAAAGTGTATCTAATTTTTAAAAGGAGACTCAAAATGGTATTTACTCCCATGGGAGAAGCCCATAAAGCAACAACGTTGCTCCTCTTCTCCATAGAACCACCACATCAGCACCCTTCACTAAAACAGGAGTTCAACCTCTCAAGTCATAATTCCTCATTTATTTACCAAATCTCTCATTTATTTACCACATTAACATCCTGAGGAGTTTAAAAACAGGAGGCGTTTTGAAAACCTGTCAAATCATTTGCGTGAAAATCATCATCAGCTTCTGAAGCAGGCAATATATATGGACAAGAAAGTTTTAAAATGATAGAATATTTTCTAAATTTGTTTGTTTGCTATAATAGGTTTCTTTCATGCCATTCTAAGAGGGGGAAAATCCTTTTATAAAATACAAAACTTTTATTATTATTATACTAAAAGTTAACATTTTAACAACATAATTCATTCATCAAGAATAGCATTAAGCATGCATATAATCATCTCAACTCTTAGTAGATGCAGAATTAGCATCTACTTTAAAAAATACAATTAAACTAGGAAACAACAATAAAACTGACTGCATACTCTGTACTTATCTTCATCACTAAAATTCTGATTCTAATGAGTAAACTGTGACAAATCGATGGATTTTTCTCAATTTTCAGAGCAGGCTAAACAATATAAGCTACCTTTTTGGGTTCAGATTTTTGTGTGCAACTGTATTGGTCTACTGGAGCAAAACCAATTAATTTCCTTTGCTAGGATCTAGCCTACGAAGCTGGCTGAAACCCCTCAAGCCTCTCCTCAATAAGATCACTTACCTCTCCCCTCTTCCAATCTGTGCCTCCTATTCACACGCTGCCGCTTTTCTTCTTGCCGTAATTGAAGGTGTTCTTCGATATTGACTCCAGGAACAGGGACAGCTACATCAATTAAGAAAATTAAATATAAAAAAAACTTTCTTTATATTTTTTAATAGTAATAAACTTCAGTAAACATTACCAAGTAAATCAAAACTTGGGCATACTGCCTGCCCTTTACATGGCTCAGAGGGGATTTAGAAACAAGGCAGGCAGAAGAACAGGTTTCAGGTGTTCACATATCTTAGGTCTCATGTTTAAACCTTCTTATTTTCACAGATTTGCCACAATTTAAGCATCAGTTAACCAAATACAGTATTTTCTTCCCACCGGACATAAATAGTTACATTTAGCTATAGGTTGCCACAGTTATGTCTATTTTTTTTTCAGAAAACACTAAAATTGAGCCACTTTCTGTTTATTTTTAAACATTAGAACCTTTTATTTATTTATTTAAGAGTACTTTACCACCATACAGTCTGTGCTTATTAAGCAGCATGCAATTATTTAAACACAGGCAAATATTAGTGTGAATCCTGACATTTTAGTCCTTTCCATGACTAT
Source organism: Nothura maculosa (assembly GCA_032353885.1). NCBI lineage: Eukaryota > Metazoa > Chordata > Aves > Tinamiformes > Tinamidae > Nothura > Nothura maculosa. The sequence continues at coordinate 594,293 of JAUBOD010001106.1, read as the reverse complement.
CTTTTTCCAAAGTTCCTTCAGCAGCATCTCCCAAATCCTGCAGTCTTCAAATAGCCAAAATCAGCAGTCCCCCTGCTCCCAGTATCAACCAAAAGTGCCCCTGGAAGCTCTGCCCTTTCCCTAGCTGTGAGCTCAGGGCCTGGAGCTCACACTGTGCCCAGGCCAGGAGCCACCATCCTGCTCAGAGAGGCCTCAGTAAGGCGACGTGAAGGGCAGGAATCACCATTAGGAAGCGGAGCTGCTGCTGCCACATTCACCACGAGGGCAACACCAGGCAAACCTACTTCTGCACTGGTTGTATGTGAGCAAGTTATCTTTAGGAGCATCTGTGTGAAATCTGTGTAAAATAAGTTATCAAGAGAACCACTGCCAGGTTTTATGTAGCTCTTGTATTGCGGCAGGGGCGAGGAAAGGAAATTCCATAGTAAACTTATTTTATGTTACTATTTGTTACTATTTTGGAGGAGTAAAAAAATATGTAAATATTTTCAGATCACAAGCCTGGTGATTTTAAGGACTCTTCTACATCAATTGTTACTTCCACATGGGATCATCGTCTAAATATGCATTTAAATATATTAAAAAAAAGAGAAGTCAAGGCTATCAATTCTACCCAAAACCTATAACTGCCTGCTTCTGAGTACAAAAAGTAAGATATTAGGTATGCTTTTATAGCATATTGCTCAAGGTGCAAGGCCCCACTATATATTTGTCCAGTTTCATCACACCCATTGCCTTTCCCTGCCTAGGGTAATTTTTTAGTATTCTTCACATTCCTGACAGCTCTTTTTCTCTAGAAATTTCTTAGAGGAAAAAAGATTTTCAAGTAATGGCATTCCCTATTTCATGAGGAATTCATGTGATATTCTACTGGATTAAAAAAAGAGATAGAAAAAAGGAAAAAAACCCCACTCAGAGATTATAGCAAAATTTGAAGGTTATCACAGAAGGGCAAGAACAACTTTAGTTTCTGCATTACCATTCTAATGACACAAGTCCAAAGAGCACATACATCAATGGGAAGATCAAGTATAAAATGTTTTACTTACCAGAAAAATCCCTCTTTAGGACATGGCTAAGAAAAAAATCCTGCCTGACAGGCAACGTTTTAACCATAACTGCTATGTTCAAACTGTGACAGAAATCTGAAGTTCACGACTTCAAACAAGCTGCACTAATTAAGATACAGAGCCTTATGGCACGCTAGGAGCGGCGGGTGAGCAGGCAGAGGGAAATGCAAACATAAGTTAAAACTGAAAAAACACCCTGTTTCAATACTAGCTGGTTAGTCTGTCTCAGGGCTTTAAGTTGTATTTAATGAGTATAAACTGAAGTCTCAAGAAAAAGACATCTACTTAAGTGGAAACAGCAGCAACAACCTGTAGTAGGGAAGATAAAGGAGGAAACCCAGCCAGCTTGCTCATTTCCCATGACTTACCCAGCAAGAGATCTAAAGGTATCATCTCTTTCACAGCATCAAGGATTCCTCTTTGCCTTGCCTCTTGGCCATCCAGTTCTCTAGCACACGCCTTGCAGCAGCCACATACAGCGCAGCCCGACTCACCTGAGCCACAGCCACAGATTCTGCAGCAAACAGAGTTGCTTGATCACTACCTTGGTTTTCATGCATTACTGATGCCCTTGGTATTTAAAACACACATTGTTATTTTGTTCTGTCTGTAGGCATGTAGTTCTTCCCAAGAGAAACATGAATTATAGCTAGTTTATATCCTAGATGAGGTTGCAATAATGCCAAAGAGCATATAGTGACCAAAAACACCCTAACGGACACCTCAGCATTAACTTTTCTTCACTTAATTAAAAGTACACTACGGGGAAACACAAACAAGGAAACACTGAGCACATGCAGTACTAGAGAAGAATCCTTCTCTTACAGGATGAAGAAAGATTACCCCAAAGCCAGCAGCTCTGTCCTGTGGACTACAGTGCTCTGTCATCTTGGCAAGAGGCAAACTGTGTTATCTACATTTGACAGCTTTTAGCAAAGCAGAAAGTATACCCTGAACAGAGGTAAATACATTTTAAATGAATTATCTGCAACCTTAGCAAGTTGTCTTTGAAAATTTACTCCTGACTTTAAGAACATGTATAATTTACATAAACTTTAGTCTAAAATCGTAGACAGCCCAGAGCAGAGGGGTGCACACTCAAGAGCAGCAGCCAGCAGGTTTCCTTACCCGCCGGGCACTCTGTCAGGCCTCCCGCTGCTGACGCAGCTGGCTCCATAGCCCGTGCAGTCTCCACAAACCGTGCACACCATGCACTGCTCCAGCTTCCACTTGTGCATGCCTGGCGGACACATCATGGACTTCTCATCTTTTTCATCCAGTTCTTCCTCTAGGTCTTCATCCATTGCTGTTGCCATGTTCTCAACTCCAAAACCTAGTAGGATATTGAAACATCAAAGACCTAGCAGCTTTCCAAGGCCAACAGTGACTACTGAAGAACACTTGGATGATCTTAGGACACTTAGGCTTTGCATCTAGAACAGCAGAACAAAAGAAAAGGAGAAAAATCCATGTTCCTCACCTTTTCCCCCCTGACTCATGGAACCTGTGTCGCGTCCACACTGTCCCTTATTATTCACACCAAAGGTCCAAACTTCTCCATTTTTCATCAATGCACAGGTGTGAGCTTTTCCCATGGCTACCTGAGTCACAAAGTGCCCTTTCAAATCTGTTACTAAACCTGGGAGACACAAAATATTGAGTGGTAAAATGTAGTTTATTCCCAAGAAGGAAACATCCATAATAGAGTAAAATTTAGGGATACTGACAACTCTTAAATTAGGGGTAAGAGAGTAGCATATACACAGAAATGAAAGGAAAATTAGGAAAATGAAAGGAAAATCTGTCCCAGATTATTTCTTCTATAAAATAAGCTAAAAACTTGCAAGGCCTGATTACTGCAAGGCCTGCTGCCTCATTTCCACAACTTTTGCCTGTGTGGCCTTCTAATATCTAATAAAATATAACTGATCTTTTGACATAGTAGAAGGGTTTACTTCAGTATTTGTGTCCAGCAGATACACGTATTGTTCAAAGACTGCAAGGAAATTCACCTCTTTCTAGCTGTCTCTCATATTTCACTGCATCAGTAGAGATTCTGAAAGCATTTAGAGAAGAAGTATATACAAGCCTCATTTCTCAAGGTTAAAACTTTCTCCCAAATTGATTTCAATTATGCTATTTGAGAAATTACTTCAAGAAAAGAAAAAAAAAAAAAACCACTTACTTGTACTATCAGAGTAAATGGCATCTTTTCCAAACATGTAGAGTTCTCCATCTTTGGAAATTACAGAACTGCTTCCATTATTGCAAGCTGTAGATACCACAATCTTTCCTTCCATTTTTATTATTTTTTTGGGTTTATAAGGTTTTGACTGTCGTCTACTTTTAGCTTTAATAAATAAAGAAATCACAATTCATTCTACAAAACAAGCTTTAAAGAAAGATTTTACCACAAATCATAACATTTGTTTTATAAGTAGGGGTTAGTTTTCAGACTGCTGCTGAAATACTCGGACAATATTGTCTCCTGATCAAACTTTTACTGGATTCTACTCGTTTTTCTAAAATGTTCATGTCAATGAAAATCTTGACTCAAGAGGTTTATTTCATTTATGATTCTTCAATATTATCTTTATAGTTTTACATATATGTATACACACATGTGCACACATATCCATATATATGTGTGAACAGGCACCTATACACACACACACACACTACATTGACATAAAACAGTCAGTTGGTCAAAAAAATTCTCAGGTGGCAACATTGATACCTGTTTGTAGAGCAACTTCAAGGAAATGCTACAAATTTAAAAGTATTTTTCTTTCGTTAAGGGAATATTAGTATGCACTCTAGTGTAATAATTTCTCAGAAAAAGTATGGGGTTCCTGGGTTTTTTTCCTGTGTTTCTTAAAATCCTTTTGTCCTTTGAAATTTCTGAAAGTTGCAATTCCACGATTGCTAATCCATGTCCTTCCTGTTACAGGAAAGGATTACCTGGCAAAAATATTGTTCCCAAAGTTCTCTAAAATAATAACACAAAGGCACAAGTTTTATTTTTCAGTTTCAAGATGAAGTCAGGTTGTATTGCCTTTTTGATCAAGCCTGTCATTGCCTTTTCTCAGAAAAGCTTTAAAACAGCGCTCTGGCCAAACAGTGCCAACTGTGCTAAAACCAAGCTTAACATCTCTAGCTGGCAAAGATGCTGAAACTGCTTGTCAGGACTTATGTCCCAGGTAAAACTCAAGCCTGGAAGCATGAAGTTTATGTAGAAAGCATCACCTTGATAGCAGAAAAAATAGGAAATATCTAACAGCACAGTTCTTCTAACAATCAGTTCTTTTGCTCGAGAATATAACTTCAGAGTTACATGTTGTGCTCAATCTCTAAACTTTTTAATTATTTAAATACATTCTCAGAGGTAATCCTAATAATCAGATCTACTACATGAAATATACCCCCTAATTCCATCAATCAAATGCTTAGAGAGTCTTTAAAAAAATCTTATCCTGTTCCTCTCAAATTAACAAGTGGCTAATAGGTTTTTATTAACCACTGATCAAACAAACATAATACCTACTTGATTCTCCATCCTCTCCTTTACTAGCAGAACCCGTGAAGAAAATGCTTCCATCCTCTGCAACAAGTAAGGCATGTGAACCATCATGTCCCACAGAGAACTGAATTATCTTTGGAGATTTTGTGATTGGCAGTTCAACCCATTTGCCTGCTGAGGGGCCACCTTGCTTGATTCCCAGGCTCTGATATTTGCCAGTATAATAAATCTAGAAGGAAACAGGAAAGCACCTACAGTTATGTCACAGCACACAAAAGTTACATTTTCATTTTGAAGGCAAGGAGTTTTCAAAATGCTCAGATGATTTCCTGATTTTTATTACCATTGTATTACCATTACCATTTCAACTTCAATCCTAAATCTATGAATTCTAAATTCACAGAGGAAGCATTTTGATTAGGTTCTACTTCTTTCTACTGGGTCACAGGGTGAGCCATAAACATATTTGTTTTTACTAAAAGATCTGAACAGAGAGAATACTGTTCTGAGGAAGCTCAACCCTTAAGACAGAAATGTTAGGCCCATGTAAAGGTCATATGGTTTTTTAATAATAACTTTTTTAAGAAATGCACATTTTATATGAGCTTTAAGGTATTCATTATTTAATTATTTAACTTATTTTATTTAATTAACTTATTTTCAGTAAACACAGTGGACACTAAGCACCTAAACCAGAAGATACAATATAATACTTCACACTAACAAATATAGAACTGAGAACAACTACACTATTAAAAAAAAAACAAATGAAAGCAGCTAAGCTAACCTCTGTGGGCCCCAGCAGACGTCTTGCATTATGCCCTATGCAATACATTTCATGTTTTAGTACGTCCAGCTTACAAGATAAAACCGGGAAATTTGTTCATTTTACGTGAAAGAGGCATTTGCCAGTCCAAAGATCAAATTAGCCTGTCTCCTCTAATATCTCAAGAGTTCTGCTTGATCAAGCCCTATAGTCTTCAATACTCAATTTTACTAGGAGCAAACTAGTTCCCATTATTTATGGCCCTTTCCATTAAGGTTTTTTGCATAGAAGCATAGTAGAGTTTCTTCCAATAAAGCAACTGATGTCTGATCAGAAGAAACGCAAGTTCTATGCTTATATAGGTAAATAAAACATTGCTTTCCCAAACTGAAAGAAAACACAGTAACATGAAAAGTAAGAGTGAAAGTAAGCAAAATTCTTTTAAATTTCATTGATTATGGAGTTGCCTCAGGAAAAAAAACAAATCTCCACCAAGCAGAGCTGTCATATTAAATTATTCAAAATAGGTTTAAAGGAAACAGAATCCTTCATATGGAGAAGTCTCAAGATAATGCTCTGAACTGCCTGAAAAATGCTAGTGTGGAATTTAAGCAAATGACTACTGGTAGATATTTATAAAGAGTTTGAAAGTCTGTAAATATATTAATACACCACTTGTAGAAAAATGTAACCCCTCTAATCCAATAGTGCCCCACGTTGTCCCCAGATGAAATTGACTGTAAAGATATACATTCATAAATAAATCTAAGAACAGATTTCCCAAGGGTTCCAACCCTTCACCTGCTTAAATTATCAATTAGATATTTTTACCTTTTTTCCTTTAGAGAGGGCCCTACAATAGTCATAAATTCATTCTAGTATATTAAGAAGGCAAAAAGGAATTGCAAAAATTAATAGTAATCTATATACATATAAATGCAAACTAGTATTTATTACACAAAATGTTTCCAATACCTTTCCACTGGCAGTTTTCATTAGTGCGAATTCTCTTCCAGCACCAAGGACAGCTGATTCCTCATCAAAACCTGTACCTGCACAAGCAAGATCTCAGTTAACAAGTGGTTTCACAGCTCATGCCACTCTTTGCCAACCTAACCTTCCCACAGATACTCTGCCACTGAAGTCAGACCACAGGAAAGGCTCCAAAAAGGCTGCAGGTGAAATGAAGTTTTGCTGCCATAAGATAATTTGTGGGGCGAGACCCTACACAAAGTTCAAAGGGGAGAAAGAGCTAGTATAAAAACAGAAGAGTAACTGCACTTCATTATTACTGTGTATGTCCTCCTCAGACAGGGGGTACATCTATACAAACATCCTTTTCTTCTGAAAGAAGAAGCAGCCCAACAGAGTGCAAGGACAAAGCAAATGCCAGGTGATATTTCTCCAAAACACTTTTTAAGCACTAACAACATTTACAGTTCAAATTCTCACGTGAACATACGTTTCCAAGCATTTTATACCGTTCAATACCTCCATTTTCCATTAATCTAACCAGCAGTCCTTTAAACTTTTGTAAAATTCATCCTATGGCAGTGAGCTGCGTAGCTTAACTACATGTTTTTAAGAGCGTTCTTCTAAGTCTAATCTTCAAATAATTTATTTATTCTAAACTGGAAGCAAACACTGAAAGGCCAACTACTACTACATTTAATTAGAAAGCTACACCAACTCCATGACCAGCACCATAGGCACTCATTTCAAACAGCAATATTTCTATATGTGAGTCTATATAACTACGTGGTTTCTATATGGGTCATTACAGACCATGACTATATCATCTTTTCGCAATTTCAAAACCTTCCTACTTTTCCACATATTGATCTTGGTGTTTTATCTTCTTACATCTACCTGAAGCCAATAAAGGGAAGGACAGCGATTGAGCTGTATTAATTGAATTATCAGCTGGTTATTAATTTCAAAGGAAGAGCACTTACTGATAATGTGCAGATCTTTCTCCAGATCAAACAAGGAGATACCACAGGCATGTAAGCATTTTCTTGCAAGCTTAAGCTGCAGTTCTTGCTGCAGCACCGGCTCAGTGCTTGTTGCAAATATTCGAACTACAAAGCCATCCTGCAATAAACAAAGTGTTTGCTTTATTCTGCACAATAAATACATTCATTTACTTATCATGATCTAAGTGCATCTGGTATATTAATATTCCAGCTCATCTTACGAGATAACACACTGCAAGTTACATTTAATATAGAGGAGAAAATTGGTAACAAAACAAGAGTGACAAACAAGATGAGCTGAAGAAAACCATGTGACAAAGCTTGAAATCAAGCTTTTCTATGTTAGAAAAACAGCAAAATGCTATAGAAATGACTAACATAATTTCACTTATATATATACACACACACTCGTATGTATGTGTGTACATATGTGTATAACATGTGTGTCTATACATATATATGTTATACATATGTGTGTATATATATATATATATTTATATATATTATATACATAACAATTATTCCCATCTACTTGTTAAGCCTTCAATTTCTCCCAATCTCAGAACTGGTATGCACTTCAAGAGCGAGTACATTAAAGAACAGGTAAAGAACAGGTTTCTCCTTGTGGGTCTTGTTACTGGATAACTAGATAATAGGAAATAAAACTCTAATTCCTGGACTACAGTAAGTAACCATAATTATGCTACTATTTAAAAGTGCTCTCAAGTGAGATATGTAAAAGTATTTATGGATTTCTAGGTGTTTGCATTTAAATGGAGCAGCAGAATAATTCATTCAGGTTCCTTGTAGACACGTCTGCCACCTCCAGATCCACTCCACAGCATTAAACCCCATTCCCCTACTGTCAGTCCTCTCACCAGCAAAAACAAAGCAAACAAAAACATCTACAACAACCAATGGTCTGCTCAGAACTGTGAATGCAGTAACTGCCCATCAGACAAAACAGACAATAGTTGATCTTGTTTTGCCTTCAGTAAATCAACCAATAATTAAAGTCTACAAATACAAAGTCTACTGGAAAGTAGCATTTTTAACACCTCTTCTATCAAATCTAGCTAAAGTTGACTGAGTACAAAAGTAATTACAAGAAATTTAATTAGACAGAAGTTAAACATTAGGAAGCTTATCCCAGAGAGAGACTGTAGATGAATAGGCTAAAAAAAACTATTATTCAGCTTTAACATATTTTTTCCTCAGAAACAAAAGCAAGAAAGGTTTTTAAAATCTACCTGCACAATCACGTTTCATTACACATCAAAATCATATATATGAATACAAAAAAAAAAAAAGGGTTCATCAAGTGCATATGCAGCAATTTCTCATGATCTCTGCCTACATGGATTTCTAACTTTTTTTAGTCTGAGGAACAGACAAATATTTAATAAGAGGCATCTTCACACATTTTATAGAACAGTGGTACCAGGTGAGGGAGAACAAGTTCACCCACAACATGTTGCACTTACGTCTCTCGATGCTGCTATCTGATTAATATACTCGCCATCGGTGAAGAGGATATTCTGCCCTTCAGTATGGCAATCTGAGGAACAAAGATTGAGTGCACTGCATTAGTTTACATGAACATACCCTGTGCTTTGCTTTTGCCCAGTTCACTGTCACTATAACTAAGACAGATCTAAGGACAGACAATCAGAGTTAGTAACTTTGAAAAGTTATTTTGTTGTTCAGTACCTAAAATCTACGGACATAGATTACAATAAAACTTGTCATTATTCATCTAATGTTTTCAGCTGTTTATACATTTTGCCAAACTAACCACTGAAAACAGATCCAGGGATTTTAGGAAATTATAGGGCGTGTATCAGGCATTTACTGAAAATAGTTGGGTCTTTTCTGCCTATATTAGGGGGGAAAAATAAAGATCCTTTTCTCTACAAATCTAAGAGTAAAAAACAACATAATCTCTTCTCGCTCCTTGATGGAGCTATTAAGAATGACTGTAAGAAAATGGCAAGTTAATGTTCTTGTTTGTTTGATTACACACACCTAGCAAAGACCTCCAAAAAGAACACAGGACAATTGCTTCATGATCTGAACACCTGCATCATGACCCAAAGACCCAGCAGCAATCAGCATGAGTTTCATCAAACTTAGCACTAGACGAAGCATACAAAGTGCTCTTCCAGCACAACCACCAGGATAGATAATTTTTGCTACGTAGGAAGAGAGCTTTCTTTATTAAAACGAGCTGAAAAAAATACACTGGAAGAAGCATTCATGAACGCCAAAGCTTGTTTACTATTGCCAGCTGTGCTTCTTAGTCCAAAAGAACAGCTTACTAGGGACAGAAGATATGAACTTCTGGGAGATGTGAACTTCTAGGGGAGCAGAAGCTTCTCCCATCTTGCAGTGGTAGATCTAAAGTGCGCAACTTCCCTCTTGGAGCCCGTACGCATGAATCCCTACAAGCAGCAAGGGCAATAACAGATAAACTGTAGGGTGTTTCTGAGCATCCTACAGTCCATCGCTGTCATGTTACACACCAATTTGGATCTCAGATGTGTTAGGATCTCTTAAATGGTTAAGAGTTACAAGCTAACACAAGCCTAATTGTTGAGGACACAGGGTTTGGGCACCATCACTTGTCCATGTTGTACCGTGTGCCTTTTTTTTTTTTTTTTTTGAGTCACTTTCTAGACCAGCAAAAGTCTTAGTAAGATTTTTTTTTGTAGGGTTGGTTGTTTTGGGGGAGGGTAGAAAAAGGAAAATGGAACAAGAATATCTTTCTTTTTTCCCCCCTTTCAGTTAGTGTTCTTCAGAAGACTTCTGAAGCCTCCGCACCCAAGCAGATGAATCCAGTGGAACCATTAAATACCAAGCTAATGGGCAGAGAAAAAAATAGAAGGCAAATGATGTATTTGCAAAAGCAAGGTAGTATAAGATGTGTCAAAGAGCAAGCAGTTCTTATGACCAACTGTAGTCTTCCTCAATCTGTCTTTGGAAATCAATCTGGAAACCAAGAAAATACACTAAAGGTTTCTATCTGGAGTTTACTATAGCAGAAAGGACTCACGTCTTACCTAAAGAAGAAGCTGGAACCTAAGTACAGGCAAGTGTTAATCACAGCCTTGTTACAGGCTTCAAGAGACTGTGACTCAAGTATCACCTTCAAACAACCTGAAGTGGTCAAGTAACATTTACATTTTTCCTAGCCAAAAGGACAAGGCCTTATCTGCTCACAGTATAACACTGTGCACATACATTCATGTGCGCACAGAAAGAAGGACAACCCAAGCTCAAGAGCTGAAACAAAAACAGTTGTTGAGCCACATCTAGACATTTTTTTGACACTTCCACAAAACTTACAAGACACACTTGTGTGAGGGAGCTTGAGGAATTTCTGAATGGATATTCCCATAGTTGTAATATCTGCTTTTACAGGAAAGGATTCAGAGGGGGTTTTTTTATACATATATAAGTTATGCCAGTGGCTTTGTGAAATACAGAGAAGCTGCCTTGCAGAACAGTCCTTGCTTTGGTTGCAATTTACAAAAGAAATTTAACTTTTGAGGTACAGACTGCGAAGGTGCTCTAGTATCTTCAGAGTAGCATGAAGAACACCCGTTTGTTTGCCAGCGATAACCTAAACTAAGGACCTCAAGGGTCCTTAAGGAGAGGAAAGTGGAAAAGCAATCCCAGAAGGCAGCCTGCTGGATCCTTGAACATGCCTCACCCAAATGTCACCTACAGCTCCACAAAGACTAAACAGTTTAAATAGGAGCTCATATTCCGAAGGCCTTACAAAAGGTTACACAGACTACATTTCATAATTATATGTTGCTTTGAAAAAAATACTATTTATGCTTGAAATATAGAACTCTAGAGAGTTTTTCCACCAGTTCTTCCTTATTTATGTCAGGATGTGACATTTTCTTCTGCCTTCTGATCTACAGAAAAAGTCTGTCATTGTTTGATAGAGAATTATGTCTCTCATCAGCTGTTTACAGGAGGGGTTAAGAATAGATGGTTTCCCTAGGGAGGTTACTGAAGCACATTCAGGAACATACTCATTTTCTAAATAGAGACGCTGATTATAATGGTCCTGTATTTAAAGAAAAACAACAAGCACCACCACAAGCCTTCCCCTCCACCCCCATTTAAACATTGGAAGCATTTGATTTCTGGATATATCTTTATTAAAAACAACAGCCTTGATCATAGCTTATAAGCATCTAGACCTGAAAGATACTGGGAGCAACGTCATGCATAAGCCAACTGCTCAAAGCCTGAGCTAGAAACAAATAAAACTTCTTTAAAGGGCAGTTAAACACCTGGAGTCTTTCCATTAAGATGACTAAGCATCCTAAAAAGTTCTTTCAGTAGCTGGAGTAGCTGTAAAGCCTCTGAATGAAAAATAGTAACTAGTCACATCAGACTTGCAAAAAGTAGTTTCTTTCTGATCTCAGAAACATCATTTCTTCCATTTACCTGAAAACACAGAGCATGCAAATAGTAAACTACCACCACCTTCAGTGTGGAGTTTCATACCTGGCAAAGCAACGGTCCCATCTTGTTCCAAAGTTTCAGGGTTTATTCTTATGGCTGTCATACTGTGATTATTCACATCTCTGTATAACAAATAGCCCTGGTAAAAGTAAAAAATACATCGGTATGAAAAAATTTCCAATGCATCAAATGCTTCAGTCCCTGGTTTACAAGGTTTCTCAGCAAAAAAGATGTACTTCCTTAGAATTATATGCAATAGACCTGAAATGGAAGTGTACTTCGGGTGTGCACATCTTCCTATAAATACAGTCTCAGCCTAACATTTTTCCAACCAGGTATTACACAAGTAGAACCACGGTGTGATACATTTGTTGTACACATCTGTGCAAGAGCTCAAAAAGCAGTATAATTTATAGTCCACAAAAGTATAGCCTGTATTTGGAATGCCCAAAAATGAAAGTATAGTGAAATTGTATGGTTTGTATTGCATTCCAACATGATTAAAAAAATAAACTCACGCCTCAACATGTGTCTCCTGCCACATTTGTATTACACCGATTTTAGTGATTTATCTGTTCTAATACTAAGCAAACTCTGATTTCACTCAGTTGTGAATAAAAATATAAAACTTGCTGTATTTCCAAAATTAAGTGAATGCAGCATTCTCTCAAATTGGAATTTCTGAGCACTTAATAGAAACACAATTCTAACCCAAACCTATCTAATGAATCGTAGAGGAAGTAGATGCATATTCTATCATGTAAAGGAAAAGGTGGCAGATACTCCAAAACAAGCTAACCAGATTTTATATATATAAAAAACTATTTTTATACACACATATCTGGGTATATATGTGTGAATATATACATGTATATATGTATGTATACATATAAAGGAAAAGGTGTGTGTACATACACACACACACACATATAAACATATATATTTTCCTTTATATACAAGATCCTCATCAATTACTTATTGTAAATAGCTATTTTTTAGCATCTAGAAATTTTATTCTGCTGTTTTATGACAAACAGTGACGTAAGTGTAAACTTTGCAAGCTTCCCCTAAAGGCAAGCTCTACTT
>JAUBOD010001106.1:546718-580271 GCA_032353885.1 Nothura maculosa | reverse complement strand
CGGGAAGGTTGGACTAGATGATCTCTAGAGGTCCCTTCCAACCTTGAAGATTCTGTGATATGTTTATATGCTGTGATAAATACATATATATAAACATATGTATTTTCTGCTCAAGAGAGACAGAGTAACACCTATCTCAAAAACAGAAGTAATTTGTACATTTACACTAAACTCCAGATAAGAGTTTTAGTGCCAGACCTGGATGGTTTGACAAGCGTGGCTGCCATTGTTGGTGAGGATGGCAGAGATGGCTTGCAACGTTCGCCCTGTCTCTCCCCACGCAGCCACCAAACTGAAGAGGCAAGCGCAGGAAAGGGCTGTCAAGGACTGTCCTGTGCTGTCGTTCATTCCTGTGCTCCGGACGGTTATCTCCAGAAGCAGCTGGAACAGGGATTCTGCAAGCAAAACACAAAAATTACATCAGAGATAAGGAACTAAACCATAGTAAGCAGATTTCTAGTCAATGAGTGATTTTGAATCTCCAAAATACACAGTGAACATCTTTCCTCAGCCTTTAAGCTAAGACCATTTTCAGCTTTCCCCTCTTATACCGCACCGCTAAAATCATTAATGAGAGAGAACAAGGGCACTACAGCGCTACAGGGTAGCAGTTTCGCCCTACTATAAAAATCACTAGGACATCAGTTGTGCATTTTAATTTAAGCATTGACTTTCTTTTTACAAAAAAACATTTAATAGTAAAAATGCATGTACATAGTGAACCTCTTCAAAAGCATCTAGAAATTACTAGAGGTCAGGAGATTCTAAAGTAAGAAGCTTTCTCTCTTGCCCTCAAGCATATGGGCTTATCTCAATGGTCTTGAAACACAAAACAGTTTCTAATTTCAAAGCAGACACCCAACAATACAACTTAAATGCAACTCTACTCTGAAAAAGTAACATTTTATTCTTTCAAGTGCAATTTGTGCAAATGCAAGATATTGCACATTTGTCGTCTCCGATCAACATCTAAAGGCTAAAGCTATTTCCCACCACTGACTGTCCATACCACCGGTCTTTCTGCACAAAAAACCTAGAAATGAAGCTACAAAATATTTCCAGTAGGTGAGAACTATGCAATTTCTTGAGCTGAAGACAGTTCCTAACATTAGTGATCCCTCCTTTTCTTTAGCTACTGATCAGTGGCAATAAAGAAACATAAGGCATCTTCCTTAGACAGGTATGCAATTGTCATTCTCAACTTTTCTTTCTTTTTCCATTGGAAAAGGCCAGTCTTGATATTCACAAGGACTCAAACCCCTCAATCCTTCTGTCACTGTGGAAGGCTTCATAATTAATGGACTAAAAATAACTGTTTACCTGCCCAGTCAAGCTAGCACAATACTGAGATTAAATGTAGGTCCTGATCAATCCTTGTTTGAGCTTTATGAGCATTATGACATTGCTCACTAATTAGCATTTCGAAATAGTATCTTAAACTTTATTTTTACCATATCTTTTAAGCACTGTTTAGTGATTGAATTATCTATATCAAATCAAGATAGAAGTCTACCTCAACTTTTATGACAGCATATGCAAATAATCACTGCAAGGTGATAATAATCAAAATCAAGCTTCCTCTGTAGCTTTTTTTTTATTCTCTGTGTAATAGCTTTATATGGCTTCAAGGCTATATAAAAACTTGATCAAGTAAATTACTACAATCTTTGGAAACAGAAAAATGTTGCGCCATAACATAGAAATGCACAGGTAGGAAGTTTGGCAAATGTTTGTTTAAATAATAAAAGCACATGTTACAGTCTGTCTTTCCTTGCCATTCTATAAACCACTAAAAACTATGGTTATTGCCAGGGGATAGATATATATTCAGAGTCATTAAGGGTTGGACTTTAAGACCAAGTATTTTAGATATTCAGTAAAGCAAATGAATCTGTATTATGCTATCATGTTACTAAGTTTCAGTGAAATACCATGTTACACAAGTAGAAATTATGTGAATTTTGTTTGTTTTTAAAAACAAAAAACACCTTTACATGTCAGTATTTTTGTTCTGCAAATGGTTAATGAGAAGACAGTAGTTACAAACACCATAAGGAGAAATATTCCAGAATCAAGGCAGCCAGTGCAGAATAGAAAACAAGTGAAAAGATGCTACTGCTGCACAGCTAGTTGCTAGAACCATTTCTTACTATGTTCCTTCTACAAGATAAGAGTGTGGGAAATAAGGTAAAATTGGGAGCAAGGAGCAAGCAGAGTATTACCAAGGACTTCAGGAGGCTCTGACTGGAGGCCTTCTGGCTGTTGGCCCTGGAGCACATTAAGCAGGGCTTGTAGACTCCTGAGACACAAGGATGGGTGAGAAAATCTTGTCTCCTTTATCAGCTCAAAGACTTCACATAAACCAACTTCAATGATCTGGAGAAAGCAAGAAAAAGGTATTTGAGCATATTTGATAATGACGCTTTTGGATCTTGATCAATAATGGTGCATCCTAATGTTTACAGGATAAAATACTTATTTGAATAACACTAAGTAACATAGAATTTAACAGTAAATCAAAAGAAAGAAACAATCCCTAAGTCTACTTAAACAGCTGTAACAGGAAATATTAAGCTGAATCCTAGTTGAGTGATACTTCATTTCTCACTGATTCTGGTACCACTAATACTTCCCCGTCCTTCCTGAAGTGTCTCACTCCTACCTTTCAGAAGTTGTTTTACCACCTGTTTGACTGTTGGAGGAAGAATTATAACAAAATCAAATTGAGTCTCCAAAGCACAACAACAATTTTCCTGCACACTTCCTCTTTCATTTCCCCCCTCTCCTACATTAATTTTTTAAGAATTAAGTTTTTAAGAATAGTGACATGTAATAATACATTTACTATTCTGCATTATACATATATACACACATAGAGTCCACACAGTTAGCACTCTCCAAGTGAATTTTAAAAGACTTAAAATGTTTCTAAAGACAACAGTTTTTCTTTTACTTTCTCTTAGAACTTGAAAATTTTAAGCTCCAACACCATCAACTGCTGAGCAGCAACATTTTACTTTCCACATGCAAGTGATTTTTCTGTGGTCATTTCACTCTCTGAGCATCCCCTACTTCCAGAATCATTTTGGAATTTCAGGCCATCTTTTAATTAAAAATCAATCTAGCTTTGTAAAGTTTTAAATTAAACATCTATAAGAACTTGTTGTCTCACTGAAAATTACCTAGTGTAATTACCTAATGTAATTAACTAATGTCATATAACAGTTTTTCTAATTCAGCAAAGACATGGAGTCAAGAAGTTCTTGTAGGAAAGATGTGTTTCCTCCTGCTATCTTAGGCTACAAATGCTTTCATGCATTTGACAATCCCACTTGCAGATGACTCTGTACTGGATGGAGCATGAATATAAGAAGTCCTATTTTCCAAGCAGCTAATTTAGGAAGCTTTTCATTTCTCACCCTACAAAGAACAAAATGCCTTTAAACCCCACACACTTGAAAAGGTGCCCAGTTACTTGCCTTTGGAAGTTTAATGGGTGGCTCTTTGGATTCCTCCTCCTCATCGCTGTCCGAATCCCCGCTCTGTACACTGTTCTTGGAAGCCAACGATACGGACGCCTCCTTTTTTTGCCACTCCAAAACACAGTGGCGGACATTGCAGTAAACATTAAAAGCTGAAGGGTTGCTGTGTAATCTGATATCTGGAACAGTTATTGTACTCTCTAGGTTCTCTGTCTGAAAAACAGGATTTTTTAATTTTTTTTTAAACAGTAAATAAAATTCTGTTTTACATGAGGTTTATTAGCAGTTTCAAGTCACCAAAGAAATTTCAAAACAAAGGTAAATCATCTTTACCATCCCACATTAATTTTGGCCAATCAAGTGATTCTCAAACTAGTGCCTTCACGGGAAGGTTCAGTCACCAAGCACATTTTAAGCAGAGGAAAAAAAGGAGGAAGATGAAGAACTCTCCAAACTTTCTACCCAACTACACTCCCTATCTTGCATAACTCAATTAGGGCACTAAGGATGGGAAACAAACAGGGCCAAATGCAGTTCAGACTTGAGAACTGTCTACGTTGTCAAATATTGACTATCCGATTTCAAATGCATCTGGAGGACTTCTTACTCCTGTATTTTAAGAGGCAGATAGGTAATTAACGTGGTCATTCACAGAGCAGAGAGGTACACAGCAAGTTATGTTCCAGAGATTTGGACTGGACCAGAGGGTCAAATTACACATACATGAGGCAAGTGACAGGAAACGATTTTAAACTACTGGGAAAAAAAGTACAAAGTTTGAGAAGCACTGAACTGGATAACATTTAAATGAGGCAATTTAATATGGTATAACTCTGTGCATCATAGCAATGGTTTTTAATGCATTTTTATCTGTACACAAGCTTTAATTATTACAAGAAATAATATGAGCTAACTTAGAACACTGAATGTATTTTTAAGTACTTAAGAATATAAGTTTTAAATCATAATCAAAATATTTCATAGTTTGCACTTTTCTTTGACTATGCTAACTATATTGGTATATAAGCTTGAGTATTCTTCTCTTGCACTGCTATTGCAAGTTATTCCAGACTAAGATATTAAGAAGCTGTTTAGTTCAAAAACCTCATTTATCCAGCAAAGACAGAGTGTGTTTATTTTTCTAGAATAGAATATTTTTATTCTCTTCTGTTAGCAGTAGTGTGCACGTACACAAACACACAAATGTAATGTAAGAAAAAAAGCTGCAAGGACAGTTTCCCTTGCACATCCTGAAACACCTAACCACAAAAAAAACCTCCTCATTAGGGATGCAAAGAGAATGTAAATTTAGTTCTCATTAAACATGAAAAATCTTTGAATTAATAAAGCTGCTATTAAGAGCCTGAGATATGAGTAATGCTAGAACTCCAGATATAGCTTGCTATATTATTCCAATATCAAATTTTATCAAAATAAATTTGGATTGATACCAACGGTAACGTGCTATTAAACACTTTAAAGTTTAGTTGGTATCAGAAAACTAATGGTTCATTAGCACAGACAGATATGAATCATAATGTTCTTATCTTACATGTCTGTATGATCTTTATCTATGTCAAATATTCATATAGACACCACAAGATCCTCTGCACTTGCTGAAAAGGCAAATACACATTCAGAGCAGCTTTCAGCTTTAAAGCTAACTCAGCTGATTTGCACAGGACCAAAACCAGTAAATTTTCTGTGCATTTCCTATTTCATGTCTAAACGGTTAAAGGAAATGAGAAAAAAAAAATGCAAATACACCCAGGCTTCTCTGAGTATCTCCACTTGAAGTTTACTTACCTAGTTAGTATCAGATATTTGCAACGATAACTCTGGTGAAGAGTTTCCACATTTTGGTTCTTTCTTGTATGTTCAGCCCACTCTTTGTTCACTCCAAGTTTGCTATAGTCACACCACCTCTTTTAAAGTAGGCTGGCAAAAATCACCTCTAGATGATTTACATCTCAGATGATTTTAGACATAATGAAGCTCGATAAAGTATCAATGACCATTTTCTTGCCTATTAATAACAAGCTGACCAATTTTCAGAAATGAACTCTTGCTTTTTTTTCCCCAAGCTTTTAATCTGTGATCATTGTCATCATTTTATCATGCTGTGTTTAGTAATTCATTCTTTTACCACAGTGCACCCCTCAAAACATGGAGACAACTCAGGCTCCAGGAATGGCGCAAGACTCCCCACAAAACACCTGCTTTACCTCACTGGACAGCATAGCACAAAAATAGGCAACTAACTTGCTCTGAGGGTGACTTCCTGTTTGGATGTCTTCTTGCTTCACCTTCTGCAATATTTGGTCTATATTAAATGTATCTTAGACTCCATTTTGCTACATACTTGATAAAAGGTAAAAGTATATCTAGTAATGTCTCTTCAGAGTAATTTTGAAACTCACTATTTGTTTTGTCAGCTTAAAAACACTGACCTCCAGACCTCTTTGAACAGTAAGTGGGCAGTGCTGCAAGAACAGATTAAAACTGCAATGTACCTATTGTTTAGCATCTTATATTTTAAGAGAAAAATAGGTTTATAATTACTACATTCCATTTGGTCTAATTAAAAGCATAAGTATATGAAAGTTTAGCATATATCAAGGCAAAAAAATAAAGATACTCTAAAAAACAAGATATATTTTGTCTCTCTGAAAAGCAGTAAGGGGACCTGTGGTATCATTTCTTCTCACACTCTCCATCAGATTTATCCCAACAGTAAAAACCCATGGTTATTTATTCAGGAACAGTGTATCCAGTGGCTTTAACTACAAGGACTTCGAGACAAATTTAAGCTTAAAGAGAAGGAAAATGAACAGGTTCCACAAACATGTCACTCTTCTACAAAAGCAGAGATGAAGGGAGTTAATCAGAGACAGGAAATCTCTGCCCTCCTAGTTCAAAGGAGCTCACTCAGGGAGTGTCTTCATTTAAAGTGGTAGTGCCAAGTACTCAAAAGGGACATGAGAAGATTTCCCCCATATAAGGCCTAAGCTTCTCTTCCTTTCTAGGTTGGAACAGATTGCTAACCTCACAGAGTAATGCACAGAGCTCAGAGGTTCTCAAGTTAAGAAGCCAAGATGTGGGTTCAACACCTCAAGTCCTCCTTTAGTGGGAGGTCCTCCTGTGTTAAGGAGGTCCAGGAAGGGTCACTCTTCTGCAGAGCCTCAGAAGGAGGGCAGACTTGCCACGGAATACAAAGCTTCTCTCTCTCCACAAACTTACTGCTAAGTTTTAAGGTAGACCAGATCAGTGGGACAACCTAAAGACTCACAGTGGCTGCAGAACCCCAACTAGCAATCCTTGCACCAACCCATAAAGTCTGTTTCTAGTACGAGGACAATTCTTCCATCGAAAGTCCTGCAGGCCACATTGACACATGGTGCTTTCACATTGCCAAGAAAGAGCCTAAACACTAAACCAAAATCCAAAATGTCTTTTTTTTTTTTTTTTTTTAAAGAACTCAATTAGGCAACTGATTAACTTTATGTAAATATAGGTTAATTAATAATCCAAAATCAGATGGTTCTTCCTATATAGAATTCGTTATTTCGAGAGAAAAATAAGAGCATGTTTTCTTGGTCTTAAGTGTATTAAGATCCATAGCTATATGAAAGGAAGCTCTTTCGGTAGCTAAGGTGGAAAAGCAAAGATCACTTTCTCTGCACTTGCAGATATCTTCTCTTAAGAGGTCCTGGGATAGTACAATCAAAAACACTCCTTCATTCATCAAACATGACCAGAGGCACAGCCTGTAGGATGCCTAAATAAAAGTCTGAGAGATAAGCTTCTATTTTTTTTTCTGCAAAGCATTTGCTTTCTCAGAGTATGAAATTTCCATTGCCCTGGGAGGGGGGAAAGTAGAAAAGGAGCTTCCAGAGCTTCAGGACTAGAAAAGATGATTGCCTTTAAGATTATGATTCTCATCTGAGCCATATGCAAGTAGGATGTTCTGGAGTCTTTATCTTTGCTGTTTCATCCCATATCACTACAAATCAAAAATTCACCATCTTGGACTGAAGTAGAAAATGAAACACGTTTATCATCTCTTCTGTCCTGGATGGTAGAACTTCTTCCTTAGTGCTCAAGCTAGAATTAGAATGGCTAGAATTAAATTTTGGTATAATACAAAGGAGTGTTTAAAAAAGAAAGAAATAAATAAAAATAAAAACACGTCGTTCTTATGAAATGTGCCATCACGAACTTCAGAAAGGAGCTCTCAGTTGAAACCACACAGGATAACAACGATATTGAGTCATTTCAATAGTTGCAGGGACAATGACATTTTCAGGGGAACAAACAGTGTATCTGTAAAGGGCAATAAGCTTAATTTTTTAACAAAAGCTTTCTGTACTTGAGTAGACTAAAAAGATGATGTTCTCATAATATCAACATCAAATTTTAAAAAGCCTTATTAGAAATAGTGAGCAAAGAACAATCTGATGCTGAGCTACTGAATATTGAAATCTAAACGCAAGTTTATACTAGCAAATGGGAACCTAAAAAGCCAATGTAAGCAAAGAAAAAAATATTCTACTTAGTGTTATTGCTCTATTTCCTTTTATGTGTGCATGTTTTTTCCCTCCCCTTTGGGGGAATAAGGAGGAGCGGATGGACAGGGTGAAAAACTCGTCCCTGTAAACAAGAAGTCCATGTTAAACAGAAGGATATGACAGAGGGATATGTTATGCAGAAGAGATCAAACAACAAGAGATTTTCTTATTAAGACCAAGCATCCAGATTCACAAGTTTTCTTTTCAGGGAGCAATCTATTCAAAGGCACTCAAGAAAGCGGTGGCTAAAAACAAGGACTCTCTTTTCTACTTGCTCCCACCTGTATATACCAATTTCACAAAACAAGAAAACCAAATATAATTTGTATTTTCACCAATATACTTCCTTCCTTTTGAACCAGATGGCTGTAATAATTGTTTATTCTTGGACATGACAGAAATAGACTATAATCTGGGAAATGAAAGTTAATCTGCTGTTAAAGGTAGATAAGGCTATAATAACCATTTGATTTAACCTGGGCATATCAGAGCACAGAACTACACTAATTCTTCTTGGAGCAGTTTGAACATCTCAGAAAGGGATGCCCTCCTGAGATTGAAATGTCAAATAATAAAGAATCATTGAAAAGGCTAAACGTGTTTAATAATAAAAATATTTATTTCAACTCATCAACTTCTGCACACAGTCAATAGCTAGCAATAAATTTCCCTGCTATCTAAACAATTCTTTTCTGATAATTTTATTCCCTACATAAGGCTAAACAAGTCATAGTTTAAAAACTCTTCTGCAGAAATTAAGCAGATGGAGCCCCTGATGCCTCTCACTGTAAACATATTTTCCCTCTCTGGCAGATCCTAATTTCTCTGTATTCTTTAAAAAATAACTTTGTCATCAGCTCTGATAATGTCTGTTTTTCCAGCAACAAAAACAAAACAAGTTGCAGCATCAAAAATAAGCATCCTAACCTGTACTTCCATGCAGTAATAAAAGTGGGAAAACTTCCCTCTCCCTTTGAAGCTGGTCCAATACATAAAAAATTCGCAATATTCATAAGGTTGAACAAGAAGCCAGAGAAATCATTTTTCTCACTGTAATAACACTCCCCAAAAAGGTGTATCTAAGGTATTAACCTCAAGTGTAATGACATCATATTCACTTCTTATGCAAAAGTAATTCCATTCAGCACCAAGTTTCTAACCTCAAAATCACTGCATGCACAACAAAATATATACACACCTGAATTTAAAAAGATACTCTCAAAAGCCAAACTATAAAACCAAAAGATCAAAAACAAGTCATCACAACATGATCACAGTTTACAGATTAAGATCCAAACTCCTGTGCTAAGCAACAAACAATTGGTGTCTGGTTTAAGTGTTACAACAGTAACATCTAAATGGTAAAAAATTAGAATAAAGTAATGCAATAAATGATTTCGAATAAAATAACTTCTCTGCAATGATAATTTTTATATTCCCCTCTCTGAGCTCTCCATTTTTTCTTAATTAGAATTTTTAGAAATTTCAAGGTATGGAAGGTTCTTCTCAGATTATTCTTAATTTAAGACTCTTCTCCATCCCAGAAACTCAGAAGAAAGCAGCCAAAAGAAAGCTAGGTTAGGCCACAAGACTCTGCTTCTTTTAAGATGAACTGATCCTTGCAACCTCTTGTACTCAGGGAAAAAGCCCAGCACTAATGGAAGATCTGCCCTAATACTTAAAATAGAAACTCAAATTTCCTTGACCAAACACAGGTCTGTTTTCAGATATTTTGGTCAAAACAGAAAGCAAACAACAAAATTCCCACTTTTTTTTTTGAGCTTATTTCATTTATTCTGTTTTTGTTCACATTAAAAAGCACCTCAAGAAAAAAAAAAAAAAAAAGAAACCCACCCTGAAAACCTCAGTCAATAAAAACAAACTTTATAGCCTGACATTACAATATTATTTTTCCTCTTTATTTTTCATTTTTTCATTATTTGCTCCTCTTTTTTTTCTTGGCTTATATTATAGTAATCTAGTTATATTTTCCAGGCAATTTTCAATTCCCTGCGATCGCGCAGGAGTTCAGTTCAAGCACCTCCCTGCACCTCAGTGTCTCAGAATGAGCAGCAGTCTCCTGCTCGGCAGCCCTGACCTACATGAAAGTTTAAGAGAGGGCCTAGAATAGAGGTATAGGCAAACAGCAAAGGACCTGAAGAAAACTAACAAACAAAAACCCATTAGACCTTTTCAAACACAAATCCCACTTGATGCTTAAAACATTAAGTTTTAAGCCCAAGAGAAATACTGGTACCCAGCTTCCATGGGCATGAGACAATCAGCAAGGACCACATATATGACTAATGATATGAACCACACTTTAATATATTTTTGTCTTTTCAGAGCATTCCTAAGGGATCGTAACAGTCCATCTATCCAAGAAAACTAAATCCAAGAAATATGTTTGACTCTCAAGCTTGTGGAGACCGGAAGTTCTGGATTTAACATCTTGCTTGGTTTATCAACTACTGCATCACAATTTGGAAAAACAGCTTTCCCTCCATACAGTAAATGTGATCACCAAAAAAACAGAGTTATCTGAAGAGTTTCAAGTTATCTTATTTCAAAAACACAAGTTTCTTTCACCAAACTGAATAAAAACATTAACTACCTTTTGCAGTTTCTTCAAATTTCTAACTTGGGCTTTTACCTTAGCAGAGGGTGTGATAAAAAAAGACATGGCTAAACTCTTCAATTTCAGAATGACAGGGGAAAAAAAAGAAACAGAAATTCAGTTTGGACTAGAAATACTTCCCTGTATAGCACTGGAAATAAATGTTGAAAAGTTACTTCAACATCACAGGCTGCAGCTATACTGCTTGAGATAAGCAGAACAAGCTGGCAAGTATCCAAAAAGGCATGACTAAATTAAGAGATATTGGTCTTGCTCTGACCTCCTGAAAGCATCTGTCTGGAGATAAAGTAGCTACAGCAGGTTTGGCACATAGGGATAAGACGTCCAGGTTGATGGCATATGTGTATTTCAGGGGTATTCAACTGACTAGAAAATGCTTTTACTGTGTATTTCAGTACTGCAGAACCATTCCAAAGAAGAGCTACTTTCCCTCTGCTGAAGCAGAAACCTAGCAGGAGTGATCCTCTGGAGTGTCTGCATGAAAAGCCCTCCAACAGTCTGGCTTTAATGCAGAAAAAATAGCTCCTCAGTAAAGCAGAACAATATTTAAAATTCTCATTACTGCTGCTTAGATTCCTGCAAGAACTAATCATGCAAATATCTTAAAAGTGAAGGGGGTAGGGGTTGCCATGGAAAAAAAAAAGAGGGAAAAGTGATAATAATTATCTGCTTCAGCACGGAGGAATTTACAAGGGCTATTTGGTACTTCTTGGACATTGTGTTTTCTATTTCTCCTTCAGTCAAAATAGAAGAAATCTTGGTAGCAGCAAGCTCTAGCTGTTGACTAGCCTTGCATCTCCAAATTGAATTATGAAGAGCAACATGTGTATTGGACACATCCACAATTCAGAAACTGGAAAGCCAAAAGCATTTTATCATCCTGAACACAGCAAACAGAAGTTAATAAGATTAACATTGATATCACAGACATGCAGAACACAGTAGGCAAAAACTGGATTATTTTCTAAGCAAACCGCTAAGTACATTCCTTTTTTGCTAAATTTACTTTTTTTAGATTGTGCCTTATAAAGTTAGTCTTACCTTGTTGCGCGTTTTTACTTTTAATTTAGTCTTCTGTTTCCTTTTCAATTTTTTCTTGCTAAAAAGTTTCTTACTCCTGAAAAAGAAGAGAAAACTCATGAGAATAAAACAAACAAAAGATCCCCTCTCCATTGCCCATAATAAACAACAGAGCAAAATAGAGAAAAGTAGAGAAAAAATGTTAGGTGTCCTTCTAAGATTTTTCTCCTAAGCAGAGGAAGCCTATGCAGTTGGAATTTCAGAGTACAAACCAGAGGACATAGGTCTTAAAAATAATGCATTCCTAACTCTCTACTGAATCAAGAACATCTACTTTTATCTTTTGAAGGAGAATAGATGCTAGGTTGGAAAAAAACCCTTAGGTATTCTACTAATTCAACCTACTATTCCTGTTACAAGCCTAGCAGTGCTGTAGCAATCTATATAGAAACAATTATTACAAATTTAGGAAGCTCAGTAACAGAAGCTTTGGGTAAGGAGCAAGTGTCCATTTTGCAGAGTCTTCACTAGTTTTTCTGGCTGGGCTCTCTCCACACCTCGCTTACAGACTTTTCAACAGTTTCTCTCCACTACAACTGTTGCTCACACGCATTCGCCTAATCCTCTTTTGCCCACACCTCATCCTGTTACATTCCTTCTCTTGCAATTTATTCATCCAGTAAAACTGCATTCTTAAAAAAAACTATAGAAAAAAAGACACTGTACCCATGTACACTGGACATAACTGTTCCATCTTTTCACTATCAAAGACTACCCTGTTTGTAATGCACCCTTTTTATCCCACTCTGCACTTTCCTGGTCTGTTCTGATCAGAAGCCCTCTGCGAAAGAAGCAGATAGAATGAGCTGTACTGCACAAAGACTAAATTTGACTTTAGAATTACTAACATTTTTATGTCACTCAAACCTCACTGATAGGTTACAGTTCACCTTAGCTGAAAAAATAATTTTGGATTATTAGTTAATATTTATTATTGAAATAACAAGGAATCTCAAAAATAACTGGAAACAAGAAGTTGCACTTTCATGTTAACAAATAGGAAAGAGCTTGAGAATCAAGGGAAACTAAATATTTTATTTGAATAACTTCAAATACTTTTGAGAGAACAAGACAAACTCCCATACAACACACAGACTTCAAGAGGAAAAAGTCTCAGCCTAGAGGCCCAAAGCTGGAAAATAAACTGATCAGCGTTTCCCAGCCAGAAAACAAGCTCAGAAAGCATCCCAGAAAAGCTCCCTGCTGGATTCAGCGCCCTTCCCATAATCATCTGTTAGACTCAGATTTGAAAGGGAGAAACAGTCTTGATCGGGCCACTTTCTGAAGAATCAAATTATCTCACTGCTTCACTGAAAAAAAACAACTGCTATGATTTTGGAACTAATAGAAGAGATTCAGTGAGGGGAAAAGACACAGTAAACTAGGGTTTATAAGAATCCGGATGATCTTGCAAGGTTTCTTCAGCAGGACCAGATTAATTGTACTCAAATCATTCCCAACAGCTTGCCCATGTTTGCAATCATTTGCCCTTGCTATCTGGGAAAGGGGAGAGCGCCAAGAGCTCCCAAACCACCTCTAATCTCCAAATTTTTGGAATTACAATGCACAGTTCATTCTACTATTTAAGTATCCGTTTTTTTTTCCTTTTTATCCAGGTTTAATGCAGTTAATTCTTATTCTATTACCAAATGTGAAGAATAATGTTGCCCCTTCCATTCTGTGGCCATGAGCAATCTTTCTCTAAATGAAATATTCTTAAATTTTCCTCACAGCTTCGGGTGTAGAAGATCTGATTTATTTGGGACTTGGGGACTCTCTCAGTCCACACCACCTATAAACTGCGCTGATCAAAACAGACAATAGGATTTTATTATCTATTGTTGAGCAAAGTAGGAAGAATTGCGTCAACTGTCTCAATGGTAACACTTGTAGCTACAAGCCAGCTATGATTTTGCTCTCTTCAGAGCAGTACAGCAAGGCAGTCCTGTGCAACCTCAAGACCTTTTCCTGCTAACCCGCACATAGAGCTTCCCTCCCTCTTCACCAGTCCTCTGTATGTCTATCAAGCACACTCAGTACACCTTGCATTTACCAAAGACAACTTGATAAGATTAAAAATAAACAAACATGCCTCAAATTTAAGCCTGCTTCTCAAAATGCTTGCAAAGTAAGGGCTAATTCTGTTTCTCAAAGACGTCCAGAAAATGCTTCTTTTGGGAAAAGCCAGGCAGGGGCTTACTTCCTCTTGCAGAGTCCAAGTGGGGGTGCTATGATGCACCTCATTAATACATCCATCGTTAAAGATTCTGCAAGTATATTTCTCTAGTCACTCCATTACAACACATTATATCCAGCAAATTTTAGGACTGTTGTCATGTTTTGCAAGATAATGAAATGAGTATAGAAATTTGGGAATATCAAGAATCCACATTTTAGCTTCTATTTTTCTTCTCTTAAAACAAAGCTTCAAGCTTCAATCTGAATATTTCTACCAGGGACTACACTTTCATCCAGAATCCAAAAGAAATTCAGAAGCAATAATCAATTAGTGAACATTTAATTTTGTAACGGTTCAGAGCTACTTACCAGCATTACTACATATAATCCTAATACTGAAGTGTGGATAACGTATCAACACTTCACATTTTTTATTCATATGTGTGCATGTGTGTATACTTTACACATACACACATATACATGGCATTCACAGGGGCTTTTATTGTTACATTCCATTATGTCAGGAAGTCTTAACATTCAGATCGAAAGCATAAACCATGGGCAGGTATATGCATGAAAAACATTAAGCAGATTGTGAGTAATTTCCTGTTAGAAGCCACAAACGATAATTACACTTTTGCCTCGTCTACTGCCTAAAGACTAACAAAACTTGATATGGAGGGTTTTTTTCTGGAGTTAATTTATCCATTGTTTTGTCCACACAAACCAAACTATTAAGACCAAGTCTTAGGTAAGTTTTCAACAAATGGTGTCAAGCTTTTTAAGTACTGGAAACTAAATAAGTAAATTTGAATTGGACCCCAAAGAAAGTGAATATCAGATCAACACAGAACACCAGGAGACCATAACAAGAAAACCCTCACGGAGACTGGACCCAAAGTCAGACTGAAAGGCGATGTGACCACAATCTTCACAGAGAAGGAATAGAATAAAAGTAAAAGCTTGAAATGACCAGTTCTGGAATACCAAACATTTGCTTTAGAGAAAAACAAAGACAATTGAGCAATTCCGGTACAGTTTTTAAATGTAACTGTTAAATAATTATGCTTAAACTTCTATTCAGCCTTGTGGCAACTGCAATGGAAAGAAGAAATAGCCCAACCTGCCCACTTTGTTTTAAATCACAAATTTCACTAAGCAATATTTGCAACATTTGCTCTATTACAGGGGAGACGCTCATCAGCTGCCTTTCTACCACAGCCTTTATTCTGTCAGAAAGCTCTGAAGAAATCCAAACAGAAGAACCACTTCTCAAAGCAAAGCAGTCCTGAATTGCAATTCCAAGCATATATTTTAGGAAGAACAGGATTTATTGTGTGTGCTAGACTCCTCAACCAATAAAATCACTGAATTAGTAAATACAAAGCAATAGTGTGGTGTCACCTGCACATCTAGAACAGACTAGGTAACACTAAAAGCATCACTAATGAGTTGGGAGTGGAAAGGAAGAAGGAAAAAGAAAAAAAAAAAAGGTATTTCTTAGTTATTTCCTAGTCCCTGCTGCTAAGGTAAAACGGGAACAACAATATTTGCATTAAACTGATGTCTGACGCAAAACACCAAAGGTCATGATAACCAGTATGGCTTTACAACTTCACCATCATTATACCGCTTTACCTTTTTGAGAAATGAGTCAACTTAGTAAGTCACATGCTAGTCCATGACTTCATGAAGAAAAAAAAAAAGTCTTCGAACTGAGTTTGACTCTATGCATTTGTCTGAACTTGCTGGTTCTGATGGATTTAGCCAAGTGCCCTAGGGAAAACTGCACTGCTGATACGAGACACCTATCACAAAGTAATGCTATGTCCAGGTCAATGACAAGTACTCTGTTTCTTCAAGTTCCCATAGGTGTTCACTCAGTGGAAATAAAGGCTGTCAGACAGCAACCCTTCAGTGACACTGAAGTGAAACACTGTCATATTAGTGATGGGGAATCATTCTTGTGATCCTTCAAGTTGGTGATTGGCCTCACTGCCAGTCAGGCGGGCTGGACAAGAAGCAGGGAGCACTATGCTCACAGCCGCCCAGTTAGGCGATCTGTAACTCCCAGCAACACAGCCCGGAGAGCTCTGCAGCTGCCAGCATGTCTCAGCTTTTTCATTAGGGTCATCATCAAGTTTCTAGAAAAGCTGCAGATCTACTGACATATTCAAGTGGGAGCATTGACATGTGGACACTGGTTGAAGAGCAATTATCTGACGTTTCCCTCTACTCTGCTCTCCTTAGCTGCTTCATACAGAAAAATAGCTCAAGATCCATAAGAAGAAACACTCATATCTGCATGCAGAAATCACATAATTGTTAGTCTCTTTGGCAGTTTTCTTTGTGCAGGTATATTACTGTCAAAACCATTTTTTGATCCACAAGTGATCCACAAGTTACAAAATAACTTATGGCAAGATTACCATGATACAACAGAACATCATGTTTGCCAACAGCAATGAGAGTTGAAGATGATCACAGGAAGGTCCAAAGCAGTGAGGCATTAGTCGCTGTATCCTGAATTATCTGTGATCTCTTTCTAATATCCTTATTAAGAAAAGAAAATCACAGTATCTGCGCACCGTACAACTTTTCAAAGACTTCTCTTCACAGTCAGTCTATGGCACACAAGCATCACATCCTACTCACTGCTAGAAAACTGAGGTTTTACAGGCTTGCTTACAAAAGGAAAAAAAAGGAAGAGGTAATTTTGAGTTAGCTGAGTTGTATCAGCATAAAGTGACTGTCTAGAAAATGCCATGACTTCATTGCTCTTTTTAATCTCTAGAACATATCAATTATACTGTTTGCTGCTTTTTTGAGGTAACTTTCACATGTTTGTACTACTCAGTTTGAAAGTTCTCCTTTACCTTTCCATGACCAAACTCAACTAGCTTGTTCACCATAGTTGGACATTCTACTAACTGGATGGCTTTGTCTTCTTCATTATTCACAGATCCTTTAGCAGATGAGCCAGTTCAGAGCTTACAGGTTAGAACAAGAGGGCAGACCAACATGGGTGATCACGATGGATGTCAGCTAAAGACCACCTAATTAGGAAGTAGAAGACGAGGCCTTCTTTAGATGGCTGCAAAAGGCCTAACATTCACAGGCCCTAATACTCATGGGGACTGTAGCCATCCTAGTATTTGCTAGAAGCAAAACACAGCATAGCAAGAGCAATCCTGGAGGTTTCTGGAATGCACTGATGATAATCTCCTAAAACTGGCGTTCAGGGAAATCATGAGTCTGCTGGACTCTCTCTACTTGCAAACATAGAAGAACTGATTGGAGTTAGGTATGTCAGGTGCAGATATAGTTACAAAGACCATACAACTCCATGAGTGACCATGGTGATGTTCAGAATCCTTCAAAAACACAGCAAGTCCAAAGCTGGATCATAACCCTGGACTTCAGAAACAAGCAGACTTTGGCCTCTTCAAGGACCTGCTTACAAAAACCTCACAGCACACGGTCCTGGAGAGAAGATGGTTGCAGGGCAGTGAACTGATTTTCAAGGATCACCTCCCTCAAGAATAGTCCATCCGCAAGTTTGGGAATTCCAGTACGAGCATCAGGAAGTCAGCACAGATGAACAAGGACTACAGGGAAATATGAGAGTATACGCTGTAGGTGTTTTTTACCTCCATTTGAGTAGTTGTCATAACTATCTCCACATCACCCTCACAAGCAAGCTCATGAAGTAGGGGCTATGACTACAGAAAGTGATGTAGACTGAAAATTGACTGAACTGCCAGGTTCAGAGGGTTACAATCAGCAGCACAGAGTCCAGCGGTACATTAGTAATTAGTCATCCTCCCAGCTGTCTCCTGGCGTGAATCACAGAGTCCTTAAGGTTGAAAGGGACCTCTAGAGATCATCTAGCCCAAGCCTCTGCACACACGGCGTCACCTAGAGTACGTGGTACAGGATTATTTCTAAGTGGGTTTGGAAGATCTCCAGAGAAGGAGACTCCACAACCTCTCTTGGCAGCCTGTTCCAGTGCTCTGTCATCCTCACTGTTAAGAAATTCTCCCTTAAGTTCCTATGGAACTTCTGCTGCTTCGGTTTGTGGCTGTTTCCTCTTGTTCTATCGGCGGCCACCACTGAAAAGAGGGCGCCCATCCTCCTCACTCCCTCCCTTGAGCTATAGACACACTGATCAGGTCCCCTCTCAGCCTCTTTTCCAGGCTGAACAGGTCCAGCTCTCAACACCGGAGCAATGTTTAACCTCATTAGTGACCTGCATGATAGGACAGAGCACATTTCCAGCAAGTCTGCAGATGATACATAACTGCAGTGGTGGCAGGTGATATCCCCAATGTTTATATTGCTATTCACACTGCTATTCCTTTCTGGTTTTGTTTGTTTTCCCCACAGCTAGCTTACATTTGTTTTATGACTGAAAAGTCTTCTGTCAATTAAGTAGTACCAGTTTGAAGTCTAACTAATACTCTCCAAAGCAAAAATCACTTCTTTCTATTACTGCCATTTGATTTTTCTGCTGTCATACTCGCAACTAGTCCTTTGTGGTGAGGAAAAATATAAAAGGTGATAAAAGAAACCTCATAATCCGTAAATGCAAGGAAATGAAAAGATCAAGCATTACCTCAGGTATCCTATGCTATATTTAAAAAACAAACAAAACAAAAAACAACTCTCTGAAGCATTTTTGAAAGACAAATTCAAACATGGCACAGAAGAAAAAAATGCAGAAACACATTCAATTCTAATTCTATATAACACATAGAACCTCTCATGAAGAACGTCTACCTTGCACTTTATTCACAATGTTGTGCTTATGTTTGTGCTTATTGGTTTTGTTCTTGAAACTTTGATTACTCTTATGTACACTTACAACCTTTCCAAGTTCAGCACCCCATAAAAAGCAGGCTCTAGCCTACTTGCAACTCCATCCTCACTCTTGTTAACGAAGAGACCGAGTACTTCAGCACCACGGACAGATCCAGAGGAACAAGACCTCCCGCCACCTCTGCAACTGCCAGAGCGGAGTTTCTGAACAGATGAGACTACTGTACTCAGTAGTCCAGAACTAATGGAGTTCTGGGCTCAGAACTAATAAGGTACTCATATTGGCTGTCACAAAGTCAAAGTTACTATTCTTTCTGGAATGAATCACTGTTAAGATAATATATTAAAAATCTATTTGAGAAAAAAGGTTACAGGCCAATCAGTAAGGAAACGGGGTGACAAGTTCCCATGTTTTTCTCACTCATATCTGCTTAGAGTTCGGTACCTGCTGCACGTTCAAAACTAGAGGTAGGTTTCTGGTACAGTGCTATCTGATCTGCTCTAATAAAATACTGGAAGGCTTGGCTCAGCTCAGAGCAAGGCAGACACCCTGTTCAAGGACAGGGTGTCTGCAGCTTCAACCAAACTCAATCATTCAATTTTAGAAAAAAATTAGCATTTAAAATAAATTTTTGTTTTTGAAAAATACTAATTTAAAAACAAGCTTTAGACAGCAGTTAATAATGTTATATTAAATTTCTCAGTCCACGCTCATCACAAATCCACTTTGTGCTTACTATTTTACCTTCTTTTACATATTTTTCCAGTACTTTTGAGATGTCATCCACACAAAATACTCTGGAGTACTTCGAGGTCTCCTTTACTTATTTTTAAGCCAAGAACTATTTGCCTGTTTGCTACTAGTCTTGCAGAACATGATATATCTTCCATTTTCCAAAATAATCCCTAGCCATACAATCATGGAACCCTTATGGCTGGAAGAGGCCTTTAGGGATCATTTAGTCAACATCTCTGCACACGCAGAGTCACCAAGAGCATGTTGGACAGGGTGGCGTCCAAGCAGGTTTAGAAGATCTCCAGAGAAGGTGACTCTACAACCTCCTTGGGCAGCCTGTTCCAGGGCTCTGTCACCCTCACTGTCAATAAGTTTTTTCTCGAGTTCCTGTGGAACTTTTGGTGTTTCATGTGTAAACATGGTGTTTGTGTAAACATGAACTGCTCTCTAGCCTGTTCTTCCCATATTATTGCTGTCACCACTGATGATATTTGTTTTATCATATCATACAGAAAAGACTACCTTGGCTATCAGATCCGCACCTGACTTTTTGGCCATACAGCATAAGAGGAAGTACTCTGCAGCTGATCTACATGATGTATTTTGCTTGCTCCATATCTTCAGAAGTTGGTAATTTCTTTGATACTTGATTACACAGATGTACAATAGCTCTGTTACAGGAACATTAAAATAACTATAGTCTGCCAGACTTCCCAGTCTCTCAGGTCATTTACTTCCTTCTCCAAAATGCTTCAGAACAGATGGAAATGTGGAACCAAGCTTCTAATCATCTCGATAGCAAATGAATAACGGAGAACCACAACTGACAGACCAATGTAGCACTGGCAAGAAACTTACTATTCACCATCTTAGCTTTAGAATTTCCAGTATAAGGCTCTGAAGACATCTCAAACCTATGTAGAAATATTTCCTCTTTTGTCATACTATAAACTAATATGTACATATATATATATATATAATAAAACTCATTTATAGTGCACCCATGCTACTGCCATTATCAATTCACAAATGTGGTAAACAAAGTTAAAGGAAAATCAACTTGCCATAAGCAGGGACAAACAAGCAATGGGTTACTAAAGCGAGTTAACAACAAGTAATGGACTAAATGTATCAAGGGAATGCTTTATATATAGAAAATAAAGTAGCAAGAAAAAAATAAAGGGAATCTGAATGCTGATGAGGAGAAGAGACAGCAACCATGAAAACAAACACCGAATACCACAAAGTGTGTTCTTACATACAAGTTGCTGTTTGTCTTGTACCCTATTTTGGTATTTATCTTTACTGACTAAAGACATAAGCTTCAGCTGCCTTAGTTCCACTAAGTAGAGGATTAGTTCCCCCTCCCAGAAGCAACTGAAGCAAGAATTCCCAGGTACCTCTCACATTTATTAGTGCTCCAAGCATCCTGCCAGTGATTCAAACTCCTTTGAATTCTCCAGTATGATCTCAGCACTAATACTCCAGTTACCAAGAATTCTCACATCTACCACAGAAAACGACCTTGCAACAACCCCACAAAGTAAATGAATGAAATAAACATCTCACCCAAGGAAAACGTTACATACTTGCTACAAAGTTGGCATTCACATCACTCAAGGGAAACTATATTGTTAAATAAAAGATATTCAGAAAAGATGCTCCAGCACCAGATGCAAGTCAATACCACTTAACTCCTATTTCTCTCCTTGACTCTCTTTGGGACTCCTCCATATAGTTCTCCACAGCACAAACCTGCTATAAGAAACATTAATCCTAATCAGTGCAAGAGTGATCTATTCATTTTGACTGATCTCAAAAAGCATTTCATCATCCTCACAGCCATCCGAAGCTGTCATTCTACTACTGATCTTCCTTACGATTTCCTTGCTTCACATTCTGCCTTTGCAGACACCTCCTTCCAATGCCTCAGGAGCCAGCACTATCATTCCAACACCCAACTTTCAACCAGTGAGCAGTGCCAGTAGACTGCAAGTACCATTATAACCCAACACACCAGTCTGGTCTCTCAAAAAATGAAGTCTGCTAACAAACAACAGATCTTCAAACTTCAAAAATAAATTGTTCATAACATCTGTAATAATACTGACCAATATTCTACCTGAGGACCTGAGATTAAGGGAGAGATAATGCATTTACATAAAATAAAACTTGGCACACAATTACGCATTATACAAATATATATGCACTCTCCAAGTGTAATACAAAACCAGGACTTCGCAAGAACTTTCAAGCTTTATGAAGTATTCATGTACACAGGGTCATTGTACTGTTTTCTTCATACTTCCTTCATAAAAACCCACGGAGTTTTACCTATGGATTAGAAAAAGACAGAAGTCAAGAACCCATGTTTCTGAAGATATAAATACACCATTTAAATTCCTCCACTGTAACTTTGCAATAGACACTATATGACTCTTCAGAGAGCCTTTTCAGAAGCTGCAGCCACTGGTTAGCACTCCAGTTAGGAGTTAGTAACTCTGACCACATGCTTGTTCCGCAGATCAGTTTTACTCTGTGAAACACTTGATAAAAACATCTCTCCGAAGCAATTTCTTGATCTTCCCTTTCTCTTTGCACATTTGCAGGCAGGCTAGGCAAAGGCAGTGGTTACAGCTGCAGCCAAAACTCACAGCCAGAAGTGCTCAGTAGCTCAGCAGCTGGTCTGCAAAGCTGCTGAGCAACACAAATGCATCCACTCAGTATTTTACCTTTTCAGCTCCACTCATAAGCCTTTTATTGCTATTGACAGCCTAGAGACCCAGTACCTGCTTCCAGTAATGTAATAACCATATCTTCCAGCTATAGCTCTGCTGCAAGAACCAACTGCTTGGCACTCCACGTATTTGTTCCCTGTGACACCTCCTGGCAGAAGATAGACACATATACCTCATATAGAGATCCTTCCTACTCATAGTCTGTTTTCCTAAAATTTGCTTTGAAGGTAGGTAACCTATACGTTACCTACTTTTACTGAAAACTATCAGCAGTAGTTTTACTTTTCACCGAGGGGATCCTTTGTTTTGTAAAAGAATTCAGCTCTGGGAGGGAAGAAGGACAAAAAAAAAAAAAAGCCCCCCACACTCTTCCAATTTCACAGGGAGGTTCTCACACAGCATTACATTACACAAAGCACAGTTGAGCTTTTTCTCAGCTATAATTAAGGCTTGACAATTTTTGCATTATGATTCTTGCATTATTTTAAATGTTTTAAATTCATTTGGTAAGCCTGAGACACAGAGCTTGATGAATTCCACCCCTTTTTTTTTTTAACATGTGCAACAGCTGAACCCCCATTGTAACAGTCTGCCTTCTAAATCATTATCAGCCACAACCACTTCCATTTTTTTGAACTATTAAATAAATATTATGATGTGAACTTTTATCTCTGCAAATATAAAAGAAAAATCAGGACCTCAACAGTGTATCTACAAATAGGAAAAAATAAAAGTTAAAACAAAATATTGCACCTAAAGCCTGTGAGTAATGAATATCAAATGCAGTCCAATTAAGACAAACAAGGAAAAACTGAGGCAGACAAGTAGGCCAGACCAGATTAGGCTTTTAAGGTTTCTGAAAAGGTTAAGAAAAACTGAAAACTAAAGGAGATGGATGGATTTGAGAGAACACTGGGTGAGCAGGAGTGAGGAATTAACCAGAAGCTAGAGAGAGTTAAGATATCAAAGAGAGATCTGGAAGATGGGCTAAGGCAAACAGGCACATGACCTGGTCCGGAGCTCCATTTCACATCCACTGAATCAGAAAGGCCACCTGCCTATCCACTACTTTGGCCTCCGAGTTGATATCTGGAGGTTGGAATTGCACGTCTTTCTTATGCTAGACTTGTCACTTTATAACTCAAAGCTGTTTTTTTTTTTTTTTTTAAGCTTACAACATCTACCTGTATTGATTTTAAAAAGTTTGCAATAATTTTTTTTTCAAAATTAAAATTTGAAGGTTTGAGAGGTGGATTATTCAAGTACCTAGAATATCCTTTCTAAACTTCTCCAGCACAATATGAAATTTAAAACTGCAGGCATTATAATGAAATTAAAGCCAAACACACAAGTGAAATGGAGAAACTATGGCAAGGGGAAAAAAAAAGTGCAGAAGAGTGTTTAGCAATCTCCCCTCAAGCACAAATACTACAAAAATATCTTGTATAAACAAAGAGAACATGCAAGAAGGTTCTCCTGAAACATGTTCTCTACACAAGGAGAAGAACATCTCAATAAAAACACTGAAATTGTAGGTTTCTACATAATTATCTCATTTTTCATTTGTTAGTCACAATGTTTTAAGAAGTTGCATCTGTAAGACCATGAACCCAAAGAAAATATTCTACCTCAACTTCCCCCTTCCCCATAAATACCTTTAAGGTATTTATTTCTCTCACCCTTCTCAAAACCAAACAAAACATAACACAAAGCAGTATTAAAATTCTGCTGATAGGATTCTAAGCGAGGCTCTATTGGTAGAGGTAACACAGTCCTTGAAGTTGAGAAAACCTGTGTTTATTAAGAGAAGGCACTCTGTATAAGGATGCTATCACAGGTAAACCATATAAATCCTAGTTTGTCTTTACTGAACAGTATAAGGACAATCATCAATTTGCAACTGTCAGCGGCAAACACAATAACTTAGATTCTAGAAATAAAATGGGATCAAGAATTGATTGAAGATAAATGGAATAGAGACTTGACTAGTGTGAGGACACCCAGGCATTTAAGCATATATGTTAGAACGGTATTTTGCCCAGTAGGAGAAAGGCAAAAGCAGATAAGAGGCAAGCTGTGAGGAAGAACACAGATAATTCACAGGGAAACAATCAAAATACAAAACAAGAGGTTATAAAAATATAAATAGAAGAGTCAGGTCTTTATTTAAGAACACGATGATCTCATTGTAATGAGAATGACTGATTGCAGATCTGTTTAAGGACGATCCTTGGATTAAAGACTCAGCAATAGTAAAGATGAGTGGTGTTATCAACTGTAGCAAGGACATTGGTCAAGGGAAAGAGTTCAGGGTTTAACCCTGCTAAGGTTAACACTCTTAGATTGACATTTTTACAGACTGATGCAGAGCAGGAACTAAATGGCCTAAATATCATGGCAGTGAAGCATAAGTAAGAGAAGAGGCTTTCAATTTTTTTGCATCTGCAAAATAAAAATTAAAAAAAAAAAATTAATCCAGGCCTCTACAAAAAACTAACAGCTTTCAGTTTTTACTTTTCCTAACTTTCTCTTTCACTGAATCTTTTTCCCCCCTCACAGAGTAAACTACTGTTCAAAATCCATTATCTTAGACAGTTACGTTTGAGAGCCCGAGTTAAGGATTCTGTGCAGCTTCCCTGGATTTACAAGGGATTAAGTTTCCTTAAGAAAGCCCCAGACAGAATTCTTCCCAGTGTTAAAACCGACACATACTGTACTTTGCATCCAAAAGCAAATTGCAAAAAAAAAAAAAAAGGAAAAAATATTTTAACTCAAAATAACATTTTTAAAAATTTCTTATTTTAATTCTAAACAACAGATGAATTATAGTATTTCATGTTAAAGAGCTAAATGCATTCAATAAATTTCTAAATTCAAACATGTTAAAATCCTGTAATAGGCCTTAATGGAAAATGAAAAAAAAAGACAGACATACGAAACCACAGAGCAGGCAGGCATATAAAAGTCAGTCAAATAATTTTGATATAAGTGCAAGAAAACATTCAAGAAAACTTCCATCTGATTTTTTTTGTAACAAAGATGATGCAAACAACAACTTCCTAAGAAATTTTAAATGTTATGTTACGTGCATACGTAACACACACGTAACACAAGGCCTGTTTATAAATCCTAACCCGATTTCCCTTGCACCTTGTTCAGGTGAGAAGGCCAAGTGCCTTTATTAAGCACCAAAGGCATTTAGTTCACCACAGAGCAGAACCAGCACAGCAGCTTCCACCGAGACATCTCAGAAAATTGTTCTGACACCCCTTCTGAGTCGTTCAACCAATGGTTTAAGAGTATTTGCCATCTTGCCATGAAAATGGTACAGGAAGGCAATGAATCTTGGCCTGAGGAGATCTCAGCCTAGATTCCTACTTCACAGAAATTCAGTTCAGGGATTTTGCAAAAGGTCTTCACTTTTTCTTAAACTCAAACACCTACATAAACAAAAGTTCTGGGTTGGAGAGAGAAAAAAAAACAAAAAAGTCACAAATGAAAAATAAGGTATTTCATTAATCTAAACAAAGCATCAAAGTTATCCAGGAACAAAGAAGCTGCATTATAGCTTCTCTTTCCTACGCTGTGTAACGTGCAACAGGTACCAATTTGGAGTCATGCACTTAATAACAAAGAAGAAGAAGAAGAAAAAAAAAGCATCTTGTAGTTATGATTGCACTATGAATTGTGTGATCAAGTCCATCAACACATGGACCCGCAGTAATGCAGAGCCACACACTACCTTTCTGAAGTATGTGCTACTAGAAAGAATGGAAGTGTATTATACACAAACATGCAGACATATAAACATATGCAGACAAATATGCTAACGCAGCTACTTAGATCACAGCTAGCCCATTGTCCTGGTGTGACAATTTCTAGTGTGGTCCTACAGAAGAGAGGAATGGCAGGAGGTCAATGCCCAGAAAAGATCACTTAACAACAGGATACTTTGATTATAAAAACTTTATTAAATTGAAATACTACTACGCCAACCAGCACCTCAGTCTCAAAAACTGTTTATAGCAAGCTGGTAGGAAAAAGATAGAAATATAGCAATGCATGAGAGATGATGCAAGGGACCAAGTGCCTGAAGTTAAAACAGGAAATGGAAAGCAGTGTGCAGGAAAGTGTTTCAGTATGAAAGCCCCTATTACTGACATGTCATAGATGTTTTTCATAAAGACAAATACCCTAAATAGCAAATGTGGCAAAAGATTTTTGGAGGCAAAAATATACTAAATATCTCAAAAAAATATATGGAAGGAGGAAAAAGACAAAAAAAAAGAAAAAGAAAAAAGGATAACATACTAGAAACCTAAATTCAGTGCCAAAGTTTTCAGGAAAGCCTATTTACAACACTTGTTACAGCTAGCAGCAGGGGATGGTTAACTTTGTAAAATGCTTCTGCAACATTTGAGTAGAGCATAACTTAACTTGCACTGCCTCTATTTGCCACCTAGCAGACCATTAGCAAGCCAGAGCAGTCAGTGCAGCTGAAACTGAACTGTTAAACTGTTTCCTCTGAGTCAAAAGAGACAGAGATTCTGCAACAGATACACAGATGGCCTCAAACCAGGAGGTGGAAGAATCAGGACCACAGGACCACACAGCTCAGAAAGTCTGATTATTTAGAATATTGGACCTCATAGTAAAACTGCCAATATATTTTTAAAAAAATCCCATTTCCATTAAACAAAATATCTCTGACTACTTATTGAATTGTCAATCGTGATCTCTCTTGATATAAATTAGAATAAATAATTTATGGGCTAAAATATTAAGGAAAATGTAAAACACAACTGTTGTAAATTTAACAGGGAAGTTCATCTCCTCCCGTCCCACTTATAAGGTTTTGGGTTTTTTTTAAGTTTACATATTAAAAATTAAAATTCTTAGGAACTTAAGCAGATCAATACTTCTTTTTATAAAGCAGACATACGGGAATTTTATCTACAGAGAAAAGAGATTTTGTGTAAAGCAAGGTCATACAGAACTAATACAAGGCTCACACTTCAGCCAGATGTGTTGCCATGGCTGAAGTCTTTGACATTATGATTACAGGCGTTAGTATGTGTACAGTGACAAAAATATCCCTATCATTAATCTCAAACCTGACATTATTTATAAAGGACAAACTATAAATTTAAGACACATTAAACGCAGCACTTCCAAACAAGCTGAGCCAGCACAATCCTTAAAGGTGGCAACAACGTCAAGAGTTGTCAAACAGCGAGGATTAATCTAGCAACAAAGGAAAATGACCTAAGTGCAGACTCATGCTTGAAAAACATCTACACAAATTCCAAAGCTGAAACTCAACAGCCAGTACTGGGAATAGAAAAAGATGCAACAACCTACCATCCTCATGATTTATTGTGCTAGAAATAGAGTACCCAAGGCAATTACTATATAAACACTAAAAAAGACTTACCTAATAAAAAAATCAAAATACGATCACAAAACAGTCCGGATACCAATACAGATTTTGTAAGCAACTGACATCTTTTACACCCAGTTATTTTCCTTTTCCATAAGTGAACACTCAAATGTCACTAATTAACAGTTTGAATGCAGTAGCTGCTGGCAGTTGACCTACAACCACACTCTTCGGCCGAAAGGACCAGCAGGCTGCTCTTTTGGAGTTCCTGTTCAATTCCAGCCATAGCTTATAGTTGAACTTGTGACCGAGAAGCAAAACTTCATGTATGAAGTTCATAAACAACAAACACAAAGTCAATGTACTTTCATCATACATACAAATTTCTCCACAAACTTCACTATTCTTCTAATAGGAAACAGACTACACAAGCAGATAGAGGTGCCTTTTAGCATCATTAGACTTAGGTTGTGGAAATCTTCACAACCAACAAAACCTGAACATGTTCCTCACAGATTCCCTTTTTTGTAATTTCTCAAACTGCATATATATTAACTCATTCAAAGCAGTCTCATAAGGAGAACACAATTTGTTCTTTTAAATATATTTTAAAATATATCAGTACATTTGCCACAGTGTTCTGAATCCTGAATTTTCTTATCACCTTGACTTATTAATAATTTGCAAAGAAGCAGTTTACTTGCTTCTTTCCAGCTTTCATTATAATTGTGTTCTCCATTCTAACACTGCATGAATATAAACCCTGTTGGGCTTAGGCCTGCTATCTACTACAGTGTCTTAAATTAACCACTTTGATAACTAAAATGCATGGGGTTTACTTGTTATTTAATCCAGATTAACCCATAGCACAATAAATTCCACTTATTATATTCCACTTAAAAAGACAGCTGACTGCAAATCAGATCTCCTCTTTTGAAGCATAAGTGAAATTAATGCAAGACTCAACAACCCACAACTGTCCAATAAAATACACCTTTAAGTTTATGCACTGAGTATACTTCATCTATTTTTCATAAACAATATTTACAAAACATTAGCAATGAAAACAAAACAAACTTTATTTACATAAAGAGAAACAATGCAACAAAATACTTTATAAGAAACACCAATATCTCTATTAGTTTTTAAGTATAATCATTTTTTTCAAACACTTCCAACCTTCAAGGAATAATGGTTTAATTAAAATCTCAAGCCAACAACTGCTAACAGTTTTGCAAAGGCTTTCTGCTATA
This sequence comes from Nothura maculosa, assembly GCA_032353885.1. NCBI lineage: Eukaryota > Metazoa > Chordata > Aves > Tinamiformes > Tinamidae > Nothura > Nothura maculosa. The sequence continues at coordinate 551,400 of JAUBOD010001106.1, read as the reverse complement.
CCAGCAACCAAACTGAAAAAAACCTCAACCATCTTAGTGTATTAGACATGGTTTCTACATTATTTTTTTAAATTGACCCTGCAAAAGCTTTTCAATAACCCTTCCCCAATGCAATTTGGGAAATACAAACATTGAGAACATTCCAGGACCAAACCAGCACTGCATTTTTCAGCAAGATGTAGAGGAAGATTTATGCATTTCAAAGGTGATCCTAAACATTAAATTAGTGATCAGCTTGATCCAAAGGATGCATAATTTACAACCGAGAGTGCAGATGAGCTGGCCTACCTCCAAAATAATCTTTTATCACAGAGTACAAAGCAGCTGGCTGCTGCTTCTTCAGCCAAAAGGGCTAGAGAAAAAGTAGCAGAAAGTCAATAACAGGAATCCTACATTCCAGTCATCACTGGAATTCTCTCTCATCTCAAGACAAGGCACTTCATAATTCTTTTTTTCCCCATCATACAAAAAAAAAAAAAAAAAGAAAAAAAAAGCTTTTTTCCTGTGAAGAATTGAAAGAGGCAAATCTAATAAAGGATGAGCCAAAAAGGTACCCAATAAAATAAATAATTGATATTAAAATAATTGATAGCACATTTCTAGTGAACTTCAGGTACAGAACAAATTAAGAATTTCAGGACTGCAGCAGAATGACATTATCTTTAATGATAAGAAATATCAGAATTATGACCAAGAGAAGAAAATTGCCCTCAGAGCTAGGAGCAAGTTTCAACATTAAAAATACATGATTTTCTCTCTCTTCTTTCATCACCTTCAATAAATGCTGCTATATCTGTGACATCTAATATTACTACAGAAACTAAGGCACAATCCCCACTAGTAATTTAAAGTGAATGGAACCAAAGAAGAACCTATTCAGAAACAATTCCTCATAACAACTATTATAGCTGTTCTGTTTTCTTTGGAAGAGAAAATGATGATTTTTTTGGTTAAGATCATTTGATATGCTGTTTAAACAGATGGGAAAACATTTAGACATTGGTAAGAAATTATTATAATTTTAGAATACTATCATAATAAAGATCAAGAATTCAAGTTGGTCAAATTATGTAAGAAATTTCTTATCATGTAGGTATGACAGATTTATGAATATAAACAAATTTGGGAAAAAAAGTTTCCCACAGGAAACACTACCCCTCAGCTGTTAATTCTGTAGCACACATGGTTGGAAAAAAAGTGAACTGAGAGTTTAGGAAAAATGCTGACACGCACAGGGTAGCTGTGCATCAGTTGCACAGATCAGTCGCATAGCTGCAACTCAGTCAGATAGCAGTATTTACTAGGACTATGTTTAATGTCCTGCAGCAGAAATACTATTCACCTAAAAACATCAAAATAGGAAAATCAGAAACACTTTCTCGTTATCTTGCTCTGTAAATACAAAGCTTCAGGGGAAAACAGGTAAAAGTGATGTTAATTGTTAGTAACAGAGAGTACACTTCCAGTTTCATCCGCTCAACATCAAGCATAGGAGAAAGACAATATTCTAATAACATGAAGTTTTATCTGCCTTCTAAGCAAGCTCATACTTCCTACTAGTGTTTTACAGATCTTCATGGCTACACCAGCTATTATGCAACTATCAGTCACTTTCATTACTTTCAGTAGCCACAAAACAGAGATTATAAATTAAGTATACTCAAATTAGATTTATCTTTCAAACCAATCTTCACTTGACAAGTAAGTTTTCCCCAGTTAATAATACCATCTGACCAAAGATTACAAGATCAGACAGATCTCAGTTTATGAAACAAAGGCTTTCTGCCTTTCTTTCATAAACTATTCATAAACTATTAAGCTGGTACTAGTGACCAAAGAGGCAGTTTCTCTCCAGACACCTGTCTATACCGAAACTCCCATGCAATCCTTCCCCTCTCACAAGCAGTAAAATGAGCCAGATTGGAGAATTAATCTGGATTAAAACAAACCATTTTTGATGAGATAATTTTAACTCAGAGTATGTCTCTAACCTGGTACTGCAAGAGGCTATATCTATAATTGTATCAGCACTGCAGGGGGAACAAACAGAGAAACAGAACTGCTTCTTCTGGAGACAAGAAGCATCCGTGACACCACAGCCAGTACCACATGCAAAATACAAAGCACCCCTAGCTCTGCTTCAAAACCAGTCACAGCATTCCATTCAACACTTCATACTCTTTACTGTCACACAAACACCCTGCAAATGTGAAATATGTACAATTTATTATATAAGTGGCCTTAATGCCTACAATGCTTGTCTATGCATGGGCACTTGGATCCCGCTTCCTAGTTTCTCATAAAAATTAAGGCCGGGTTTGCAATAAAGCACTGAAGTGCTGGTCACTCCACTACAAGGGTGTCGTTACCTGGCACACTTGAAGCAAAATTCTCCATCAACACATTGCAAGTAGGCTACGCTATCATTCTTCAAGAGAGCTTTCTCTGAACACGCAAAGAATTTTCTTAGTTAATTTTTAAGTTGTTCTGAAGATTTCTTCTCACCACAAACACAGAGAGCTAATGAGAGCTTTAGAGACTTCAGTCTTCCATGTGGCTAAAAATCAATTCAGAACACATTACAACAATACCAGATAGATTAATTCAAGATTAAGACAGTATAAATTATCTGCTGTCACAACTTGATGCAGTCACAAGTTATTTTAAAGCATCTCTAAAGCGAGAGTATGTTTGGAATTTTTACTAGCATTTTTGACCATTTCTGTTTAAGATTATCAAATCCCTAAAGCCTTAGTTATGATATAGAGCATTGAGCTAGAGCGGCAATCACAAGCACTACTTTGGCTGTGATGAGTACAATAAATAGATACTTGGGGTCAGGATCAAGAGATTAGACAAACAAGTAAATATTAAATATTAGTCCTCTTACAAATCCTGCAGTCCAGAAGGGCTGTATTCACTAGCTCTTTCCATCTACAATAATACAATGCAGCCAAAACACAACTAATTCTAGCCTTCAAAAATAAAGCTATAGAGTAATTCTGAATTTCACGTTTTCTTTTAATTGACATTATCATAAGAGTGTTTCAGCAAGAAACAGATACAAGAACGCAATCTACACTGGGAGTTAAAAGCAAATGTTTTAAGAACATCAACTAAAAGAAACATCAGGAATTGCACACAGGCATATCTAGTATTTTCTACAATAGTAAGTATAAAATATATAAGCTAAAATATCCTGAAACAAAACAAATAATAAAATACATATTCTGAACTAAAACTTAAAAAAAAAGGACAAATAAAGTGAAGTGTCCAAACACCTTTGGTTGTTTAAAGCATAACTATCCTTTCATGTAGTGTTTGCATTGCCAAAATTGAGTGACATAGGTCTCAGAGGAGGCACAGAGCATTTAAAATAAGCAAAAAATGAGCAAGGAACTAAAGACAATAGGTTTAATGACAATAAGGAAAGTATTACAAGTATAAACAGATATTAGTTTCCCTATCACATAATCTGATATACTCAATCAAGTAACTGCAAAGATGCCAAAAGCCAGTGTTTTAGGTGCCCATGACATTTCTTGCCTTTGCAAAAAGCAAATTGGGGAAGTTACTTATGCTTTCTAGTTTTTCCATTGTTTTACTCCCATAAACACAGTTTTTGCAGAGGAAATAAGCCGTGCTGTTCAAGGAACAATGGAGAAACAGAGAAAAAGGAGAGGAAAAAAAAAAAAAAAAAAAACAGCACAAAACCAGCGCCGGCGCAGCCACCTGGCGCGTTACAACCATTTCCAGACTTGAGGCCAGGGTGACGTGACGGCCTTCCCGCGCCTCGCTGCCCCCAGCGCAGCCCCGCAGCAGGCGCGGGGCCGGGCGCGCTCCCTTCACGCCCCCAGAGGGAACAATGCGGGGCCCTGCGCCCGGCACGCGAGGCCGCGCGCGCACAGCGCAGCCGCCGCGGCCCGCGCCTCTGCCCCTGCCCCGGGCTAACGGTCCCAACGGCCCCAACGGCCGCGGCGGGGGGAGGGGAGGCGCGCGCCGGGCGCCCCCACCCCGCCCCGCAGCACGTGCCGCGAGCGAGCCCGTTATCGCCGCCGCCCTGCGGCAGCCGCCGCCGCCCGGGAGGCTCCATGGGAAGCGGGCTCCTCCCGCCCGGCAGATGGATCCGCTGCGAAAAGGGAGCGCTCCCGTGCCCGGGAGGGGGGTCCGAGGAGGGGACGAGCAGCCTGCCCGCCGCCTCTCCCGCCGGGCAGCGGGATCTCCGCAAGGAAGGCGGCGAGGCAGCTCGGGCAACGCGGCAGCAGCCGCCTGCGGGGGTGACCCTGCGGGCAGCATGGGCAAAGGAGGCTGCAAAATGCATCAGTGTGCACATACATACATACATATATATATATATATATATACATAAAAGATGTGGGCTCGACACGTCAGAGCCAGAGAGGAGCGCGGCCGCGGGCCTGTCCAAAGCGCCAGTGTTTACTCTCCCCCCCCACCCCATTTCAACACGGAAACTAGGAGGAAATGAATTGGCACCCCAGGTGGCCACGGAGAGCTGGGAGGAGCGGCGTTTACGCGTCTCTCTCTCATGAAAAAGAAGGAAGAAAAAAAAGAAAAAAGAAAAAAAAGGGATAAAGGGCGTGATCGCGCCCCGGAGCCCGGCGGCGGGGGAGGGGAGCGGGCGCAGGTAGCCGCTCCGCCGGGAGCGGGAGCAGGAGGAGGAG
>JAUBOD010001106.1:527441-545949 GCA_032353885.1 Nothura maculosa | reverse complement strand
CTCCCGTGGGAGCGGGGAAGGAGCCCCCGGGGGCTCCCTCGTGCCCCGCGCTCCCGGAGGGCGCCTAGCTCCCTGTGGGCGGTGGTTTGGCGGGCGCCGCCCGCTGCTGTTCCGTGCCCTTGTGCGCCCGTGAAAACGCTGGCGAGCAGCAGAGCTCGGCTTAACCGGTGCCACGCTATGCGTGCCTGTGCTTTGCCAGTGCTCTGCTTTCTCATACGGAATCGTAGAACCATTATGGTTGGAAAAGACCTTCGAGATCACCTAGTGTAACCATAAACCCATCACCACCATGGCTGCTAAACCATGTCTCTATGTGCTGCATCTACACGTGTCTTGAACACTGCCAAGGACAGGGACTCCACCTCCCTGGGCACAAGAGCAAAAATTTACTGAGTTAAATAGCTATGTTAGGCCTTAGATCCCTTAAACTGCTTTCACTGCTTCCTTACATGTATTTAGAGGATAAGGGAGGCAACCAACTAAGAATCCTACTCTGTACCTTCCTGTATTACCTTTCTTCTAGACGACCTTACCTTTCCTTCATCTCAGGTTTTACCTCTCATCTGTTTTCACAGAATCGCACAATGGTTGAGGTTGGAAGGGACCTCTAGAGATCATCCAGTCCAATCCCCCTATTCCACAGGGACACCCAGAGCACGGGGCACAGGGCAGCATCCAGGCGGCTTGGGAAGATCTCCAGAGAAGGAGACTCCACAGCCTCCCTGGGCAGCCTGTGCCAGGGCTCTGGCACCCTCACAAATTACATTAGCACTGCAACTTTGTCCCTACCACCTCACTGCCGCTAGAAGCTATTGGTGACACCTTGACTGCAGTACCAAAAACTTCAGCTCTATGGATACAGCACACTTTTTAAAACAGTATTTTTGTTTTGTTTCTGTCCGCAAGCCAAACATGGGTTGCACTGCAGTCTGCAGAAAACTGCCTCCCAGTGAAGATGTACGCTGTCACATTTTTCAAAAGAGGGCCTTAAAAGCCTGCAAAGCTGCTGATGCTGAATACAGAGAAATATTTTACCCAACACTTTCTTCCTGTGTAATAGCAAATACAGGCAAATTATGTGTTATTTTTTAAGCTTGCATATAACCACCCATGGTTACACATTCCTGCCAAATTTCAAGAAATCTTTACAGAGGACTGGGCGTATAGAATATAAATAAATTCATACAAGTTCTCTCAAAGGCAGCTGTCCAGATAGCAGAAAGTCAGCCAGATTAGTGCCATAGCTGAGGAAAAAGCTACTTTCTGAATGCAGCTAGAGGCACCAGAGTTCGTCCAAAGGGGATGTATTTAAAATACTAACTACATAAAAAGTCTTAAATCATATTCCTAATAGTGTAACATACAAAAAGAAAAAAAAAAAGTAAAGGATAATCTGTCAGCGAGAGAAGGAGCCACAAGAAACCAAGCTACGTGTCATGTGGTGCTAACCACCACCAAATTGCTTTTGCTTTGGGAAGAAGAGAAATAAGTTTTCCTAGCACCTCTTAGCATAATGCCTAAAATCATTCCTATGGGCAAGAATCAGGAAGAAAGTTTCAGGTCACTTTGGGGTCTTCTTTTCATAGCTGCTGCCTCTGTAACCCGCAGAAAGTATCTCATTCCTCACCAAATGCATACTCGCTATGGAATGGGCTATATTCTGCCCTCTCAGAAGGCTGCATCTGCACTAACAGTGCTGCTGTCTTAAATGTGCACGCCATAAAGCCAGCCTTTATGAAGTGATGCAATTTCTTGCAGTTCTTGCCTATTGCCCCAAACTCCCAAAGTTGTCTGGACTTGTGTTGCACAGAGCTGCACACGATGTGGCCAACGTTATTCTTTGCAAGCTGCAGCTACTATGACACACGTGTTTTTAATCTTAAGTCCTTTTGCTTATTGGAGGGGAATTTTGTTAAGTAACCACAGGATCAGAGATCAGAAGTCTCCTCCGTCTATAAGTTTCAGTCTAAGTTGTGCAATAAGATTTGACAGCACAGCTGGGATTTGCCAAGCAAGAATAAATCTGGATCCTCCATCATCCACCTCCGTATCACCACACATCCATTTCCAAACTCTTTTTCCGTCACTTGAAAAACAGAATGGTTGGCACTGAGTTAAGGTGTTGTGGAACCCGGCAATGTTTTTGCTTTTTGTTCTTCCCGTGAGGAACACACTTTTCTCACTCTTTCCCTCCTCTTTGTGTAAATATGAGATGTGGTGTTCACTCACATTTCATGTTCTTTCTCCAAGACAGATTTAGCTTATACTACATTCATGCAATTTGAAAACACTCCACAGTACACATCCGGATCTGCCCTATCTTACATATAATTTTGTCAATACTTCTTCAGTTGGAATAATATGATTACAGGTCCATATTTGTTTAAAACAAGTAGTAGGTTCTTCTGCAGAGTTGGTTTGCATCAGACTAGCCCTTTGCTTTATGTAGCTGCAGGGTTTTTGATCTAGCAGTAAATGCCTGAAAGATTAATTTATTGTACCATCTAAACATGACCTCACTCAAATGAAATCAACCATTAAGCACTTTGTCACCAGAGTGTATCTTCCCCCTGACAATAGTCAACTCTTCCTTTCTTTTTGCCATTATCTTTTACTTGCTGTTAGAGAATGAAATGTTGTTTTTCCAATCAGCTTCCGCTTTTACTTTGAGGTGGGGTTTCTGACAGTTCAATTCCTCCCATTGGTGCCTTCATAAGCCAATTTCAGAAGAACAGATTGCTCAGAAGTCCTTCAGAATGAGCCTGACGGCCTGTCCTCTCCACTACCACTGCTCATGAACATGTCCTATCGACTTACAACTACATCAGTCACTTGGTAAATGATCTTACACCAGCATATCAGCCCATGAGATGCTCCCACATCCATGAGTGTGTTTGTAACTCTTATCCTACTTGCTACAGCACCCCCGTAAAACACATTTCAAATGGTCCCTACAACAAGGACAGTGCAAGATACCTCTGGGAGCAGATTATAAAGAATTAAACCAGGAGGCACCCCACAACTTCTTATTCAGCTTGCTTTTTAAAACATTTCAAAGCATTTGGCTGACGCATACTCCGACGTTACTCATGGGCTCTTCCTTCTTTCTACATCTTACCATGATAAATGGTCTGCATCCAAATGTATAGGTTTTGCTGATTCTACTGTGAGCTGCTGCAGTTTATCATATGGCATATTGGGAACTGGGTCTGCTTTCTGGAGGCTTGCTATTGACTTAATAGGACATGGATTAAGTCCGGGATCTATTTGGCTTCCTGTTTGTGTCAATCTCATTCTTCCAGTGCAAAAATGAGGACTCCATTTGCTTCATGCTATTTCTCTCCAAATGATTGTTCTATGATTTTGCTTTTTAATCTTTACCTGTGTTCAGAAGCATCAGGGGTTACGCCCGTGGTGATTTGGAAGGCTTTGAGTCAGTTCCCTGAACTCCATGTAAACTAATCAAAAATCTATTATTTTTGTACCTTATACTTAAGCCTTTGTTTTTTTTTCCTTAGAGCTGTAGCATGATTTACATGGTGACAGCATTTTCTGAAGACTTTGAAGTCTCAGATCTTATGACCCAACATGTTTTGACATCTGTAAATACAGAATCCTTGGGCTGTTAGTAATGTCTAGCATCTGCTGTGGACAGATTTCAAAATCTTCTGCTTTAGGTGGAAAATGAGAAAAGGCCCGTGGATGTTCTTGAAAGCAGCGTGGTGCACGAGCTCTCGAAGCAGAGGCCTGCAGAGCCTCAGCAGAATTGTGTTCCTTGTACAAGAGATCCACTTCAGAGCTAGCAAATATCTGTTTAAAGGTACTGCAGCAACGCAGCTCCTTTTTGGCATCTCCATTCTCATTGTTTTGCTAGCCTGTCTGCGAAGCCAATAGGGCACAGACCTTCACCTATGTGAGTGCTTTCCAGGCACTTGTAAAATTACTCAAGGAAACAGGGCTGGCTCCATAAGATTAGCTTAATGTTGATGCTTACTGTGAATGGATTTGAAAACAGATTTTCTATATCTGAAAACAGATTTTCTATATTTGAAATCTGACTTGAAGTTCATTATAGCTATGCCTGAGATGTGGGGAGGGGAAAGAAAGTCACAGTCATCTTGTTCACACATTTTAAGAACTAGAAACTCTTGGAAATATAAATGCTTAAGAATATAAACCCAAACTGAGTGTATGAGTCAGAGTGAATTTCAACCGGTCACTCCTTCAGCGTCTCATGTTTCTAAGAGCGCCACAGTCACGAGGCCAGTGGCTCGCTGGTACAACGGCATCAACACTGAACTTATTCCAGGCACATCATATTCCAGCATGTTCTTGCTTAACTAGGGAATTAATTTGCAGAGACATGGTTAACAACCTAAGACATGTTTCTTTCCTTCTTACCGTCAGACTTAGGGAAGGTGTGGAATTTGATGATCCAAGCACATTTGTATCGTACGTTGCAAGTTCTGACAAGAAAATAAAATGATACCGCAATGGAGTGAGCCAACTACGAGAAACATATGGAGAGTAAATAAAATTTGTACTCCAAGAAAAGGGAATAACACAAACAAAATAACTTTGCAAGAAGTGGAGCATACAGGATGAGAGAAAGCAGACCTGAATACCATCTTGCATTTGAACAGAGCTTCTACTTTAGGGAGAACCAAAATTGCATTAAAGAAATTCAGGCAATGCCCTAAACAAAACATGCATCTTCTGAGAACAAACTAAAATCCTCTTTGGATTGGAGTTGTAGCCATAGCAAAATCTAAGGTGATCATTTAAGAAACAACTATAACTACTGATTGGAGGATTCATATTATCCTGAATATGAATGGAACACATACTTACTCTAAGCTTAATCCCAGTGGACTTTTTAATGTGGTATTTGAAATGTCAGGAAGGGTTTTAAAATGAAATAAATAATGATGAAAGCAGAGAGGTAATATGCACATTAGGATGAATCTTTCCAAAGAATGATCACGTGCCAGAACTAAATATAAAACTAATCCTTGAGAAATATGTCCTATTATCCTTTACAAGCTACTAATTAGCCTTAGCTTTTGGTGTCCTGTTTTAAATAATTTGCTTGAGGAGGATAGAAAGAGCTGAAGATAGAAAATCTAAAAAACCTGCTGAAAGGGATAACACAGAAAAGGGAAAAATAAAACTTATTCATCATGGATTTTATCCATTTGCAGAAATTATAGTAAAACAGAGCCATGACAGAGAAGACAAAAAGTAAGGACGCACTAGAGCAGATGATGTACATATAGATAAATTCAAAAAGATCCACATCCATGGAAATGTCTTACTTATTTTTAAAGTACCAGAGATGTACCTAAGCAAATATATATTCTTGGAGCTTCTGAAAATGTGAGATTATAATTTATTGCTGAAACTAGGAATTGAATTCAAGTAGCTCTAGTTAATTTTTTTTTCTTTTGCATCAAGATAACAACACACTCCTGATACTATTCTGAGTAACAGGGCATGTTACTTTGACCCAAACAATATACCAACCCACGATACTTCCAGATATTCCCACTGTTGCAAGTGGCACTGGTATAAAACACGGCCTTTGGATTTGGCACTGATAGTCAAATACTCAGTCAAGCAAACTGAAACATCTAAACCATTATTACTCTTCAGTAGAGCTGAATACTGTTCTCAACTTAGGAAAGTTTTAAAGATGCATGTCTATCATATTTGTATACCTGCTGAAGCCTATTGTATACAAACATACATAAGCCAGCAAACAAAATAAGTTTCAGAGAGTATTGCTGCAAACTTTTATGCTTGGATACAGAGAGCTACCACAAGTATGTTTGATTTCTCCATTGTAAAGGTGTCCAGAACTTGGCCAGGACTGGTTAGGATCTTTGCAGTATTATGTCAGCAGCTGTTAAAAGATGTTCCTCATCCTATCTGGAAAGACAATATGATATAATCTACTGATTAAGGAGAAAAAAATATAAAGTATTATAGAAAGATCACATATGGATATGAGGAGAATAATGCAATTCCCTTGAACCAAAAGCAACGTGGTTAAGAAAGGTAAACCTCCACAGAAAGTTTCCAACAGTGATACATCGCACTGGGTAGATGACTTGGTGTCATCAGGAGCTTTAGAAAGTTACAGTTGCTTTCCAAATCTTATGAGAAAAAAAATCAGACACTGGTATTCTTTGACATTTATGCTGACTCCAGAGGAGACTGGAAGATATTAAAACACATTGTTAGCTGTAAAATGGGCATGAAAATAAGTTGAATACTTCATAGATGAAGGCAGAAAGAAAGATGTATGAGTGAGATAATCCCTACCATTGTGGAAGGAAGATGTGTCAGTCTCAGCAAAACAGTGTGGTGTAATGGGTAGAAAGTTGTTTCACCCTGCAAGGAGAGCACACTAAGACTCAAGAGTAGGCAAGTATAGAGTATGTGCTACAGATTAGCACCATCAGGAAGAAAACTGCAAAGTGTCACTGCATTTTATTGTTTAGTGCTTATATTAGCCTGCTAGAAGCATTAAGAAATTTCCTTAATATGAGCAACCATTCAATTTATATAAACAGTTCACTAGAAATTGTGAGACCGATTGTATGTGAAGGTAAAACATTATTGCTACTTTTTCAGGCTTATTATATTGAAAAAAATGATTATTAAAATCACTGTGACTATACAAATTTAGTGTTTTAGAAGGCTTAGATCTAGAGATAGGATAAGTAAGTGAAATATATTAAGAGGAAGAAACAGAGAGAGAAAACTTACTAGAAGGTGGGAAATTCAAATTTTATCTTATTGATATTAAAAGGACTTTAAAAGTCAGGAAAGAGGACAACTTAGCTTAAGCCTGTTCAGTTGCAAAATAAAGAAAATAATCAGAATTAAACCAACCATGGCACAGGTTAAAATAAAGAAAAAGGTAAGGATACTCTAAGGCATTACCACAGAGAGATGAACTTGATGTCAAGGAAGATTTTTGACTAACATGTCTCAGAGTAACAGTGTATATCTGGAAGAGGTATATCCCAAAGAGGTCAGTATCCATCAAGAGAAATAGTGATGCTAAAAATATTAATTGCTCTGTTGTGGCTGTCTATCTCTGGAAAGTACTTGCATTACCTGGAAACAGACAAGCGCTTTTATTTCCATTAATGCCTTAGGTAGATGTTAAGATGATTGTCAGGAATAGTCTTTTTTAAATTAAGTGATTACAGAGAAGTGGCAAATAAAACTCTGAAAGCGTTGATTGAAAATCTTGCTGATTCAAAGATTTTCTTTCCTGGAACTTTCTGGTAGTCAAAGACTACATTAGAAGAGAACCAAAATACTAATTTTGTCTTAGTATTCAGAAATACAACGAGAATGACAACAATAATTTATGCTTTAGTTATTTTAATGTCAATCTCTAGTCTGGAAATTGAAGAGATTGCAGTGCTAGAGTATCAAGGTGAAATAGTATTTGTTAAATTTGCATAAAAGAGTGGGTCTTATCATATAAATCTGTCTTCAGGAGAAGTAAAAATGTAGAGACATCTGCTATAGTACTACACAGTATTATGATTCAGAAAAAAAAAGCATAGAAAGCAATAAGCTGTAAAATAAATGAATCGAGAAGTAGCAAATTAACACGCACTTCTCAAAATATATCAATATATGTGATTTACACTTCCATACATTTTGCTTTTCCAGAGAATAATTTTCTATTATCGTCAGAAAAACAACTCCATTCTTAAACCAAAAATAAAGTCATACAAAAAATGTGGACTTACTTTTTTTTTTACAGTCAGGAATATTTAGTAAACTTTCTTTTCAAAGAATGCCCTTTTTAATGCAATAACTAAAGAAAGAATGAAAATCTCTAGTACACAAAGTCTCAGAAGTAGAATTTCTCTTTTTTTGCTTTTAAGAGAAACAACGATATGAAAGTAGGCTAATCGTGACAGCTGTCAGCAATGTACAGCTACTGCAATTATGCACATAGTTCTTTTTTATGAAAAACTAAAAAAGAAATTACTACTCAGGTCATCAAGCAAAAACAAAAATAAAACACTGCTATCTTGCAGTTCATGCAAAACCTAAAGCCTCTCACCTTTTCATTCCTCTTACTACTAATAGCATCTTCTTTGATAAAATTCATCCTCTATAATCCTCAAATTATAATTTTGAATTATTTTCTTTTTAAAAAAGTTGTATGGCACATTTACTTAAAAAAGAAGAGAGAAAACAGAAATACAAGTATGATATTCATCAAAGTTTTTATCCAGAAGTAAAGCATAAGCTTTGCAAATCTCTCTCTTTGTATTTTCCTTACATCTGTGTAAAGGTGTATAGATAGAAGGATTTAGAGGAATCTACATTGTTATTGGTTATATACAGACTTAACAAAAGTTATATCCTTTGTTCCAGAGCCACCTTACAGATGATGGGAGACTAGGACTGCTTGCAATATAACGCTCAGAAATAACCTGGAAGTCCATGTCTAACTGTTCCAATTAGGATGAGTTAACATACCTCATAGCACTTCCCTCCATTCAAAATAGCAATTAGAATAATAATTTTTAAGCAATAAGATATAAAATTTAGTAAGCTGCATTTTGATGAAATTTCAAAATATTTCTTGCTCACAGCAGTGACCTAAATATTTAAAAAAAGGAAAAAAAATGTTTGGGCCTTTGCTAATTCACACCTGGAATACTAGTCAGCTAGAAGTTGACTTACAGTCTTCTCTTGGGTAGCCATTCTTGTCACAAAAGGGAAGATTTATTTTATCTAAAGGTTAGTATCTCAGTCTAATCTGACTCAACATTTAATTAAGGTGGTAACATATCTAAGTCTAAAACTGTCAACTAACAATCAATCTCCTCCAGTCAGGGTTCACTCACTTTAACCATATATATTATGTATATATTCACCATTTTGCCTACACTACTTAAGCTCTTTCCATAGTGAATGAGAAGAGATGAGCATCTCTGGAGAGCAATTCATCCCACCTGTCTTAAGCACCTGCTATTATGGTGGAATGAATTGCCCTCCAGAGATTCCAACCATATTTTAATTAAAGTTTGAAAGAGATAAACAGTACATAAAAGCTGTAGACCTCCTTTAATCAGGCAGTTATGATGCTTTTTATTTTCTTCAGTTTCTTTACTCATCTCAATGCGATGCAAAGTAGTTAGATGTGAAGATAGACGTGTCCCTTGCTGCAAGTCTTTCTTCCCAAGTCTTTCTTCTTGCGGTACAGCTGTGCTTTTATTTATTTATTTTGTTCTGTTAGAAGGCCATTTTTATTTTGATTATAGACAAGCTTTGAATACACTTGTACCTTTACACAGAGATCTATTTTAAGAGTCAGTACAGCCAAAATACCTGCATTCTCCTTTGATTTTAAACTTTAACTCAGTCATTTTCATTAGAAGGCTACAAGCGAGCCCTACCAACTTGGCATCCTCCATGGAAAAAGACATTTCAATCTTCAAGAATCCTTTTCCCACTTGCTATCATTTTGCTTTTCACAATACTTCACTTTCAACTGACGCAATATCCCAACATAGCCCACAGAAATGCAATTGCTAGAAAAATCCTAGCTGCTGTTCATCAGATTAATTTTCTGTTGCACTTTATTTATGAAGGAATTGCTTTGGGGCTGTTGCTAAATGTTGCCTGGTCAATTGGCTGTAGTACGTGTCAGATACAAGGACTTCATTCATTCCAGGTCCATGCAGCTCTGTAGCAAGATTCCTTTACTTCAAAAATCAATAGTCTTAGTTTTTGCTAGGTTTTTCTTTTTTACTTATTTATCTTGTAAATTTTCAGACTTTATTTCTGTTGTAGTCTGAGGAAAATAGAAAACCGTGACTTTATGAAAATTATATTGATATTCTTGGCTGAACCTTGGTTAGTATGTTTATGCTGAGACTGTAGGCCACACAGATTTTTGCAAGTTTTATACATATGAAATGATAAGGTGAGCCACTCTTGAAGCAGACTTTTCCTAACAATATCAAAGAATGGGCCAGGACTAGCTTTTAAATTTCAAAATCTTCTGTTTTTTGTTTTTTTTTTTTCCCTACATGACACCATCTCTATATAAAAATTGCAGGGTAGTTACTAAGGTTATTTGGCTTTGCAGAAGTAATGAGGGATAATTTAGGTTTAAGAAGTTTTCTTTATTAGGAAAAAATGAATTGAATTGTTGACATGCTAACACACAGAAGTTTCTTTACTAGTAGAAAGACTTTAGTGAGGACATTCAACAAGACACTCAACAAGAATCAATGATTAAAAAGAGACAGAGAAGTAAAATATTTAAAATATTATGAAATAAAATAGATCACCAAGCCTGATTAAAATTAACTGCAGAAATATAGTGGCAAGCTCTGTTAATTCAACTGTTTGAGGGAAAATGCAAGACAATTTTGGAAAACATTTCTAAGATTTTTAATCTGTTTAATGAGAAAACCTTTTAGATAGAATAGAAATGAGAGAATGAAGTTGGTGGCAAGAAAAATGGAAAACTTCCAGGGTTGCCGAACTTGACTCAGTGCTTCATATCTGTCTGTTTTATTTAATTACACAGAAGAAATATAGTTAGAAGATTTTTTTTCTTCTTTTTCAATTCTGCTTTCTGCTCTGCGAATTGCAGGTCATTCCATAAAACTCAACAATGAGCTTAATCACCCAGCATTTCAGAGTCCGTTTTTTTTCCCAGATGACATTAAGCAAGTATCTCAATTGAAAATGCAGCTGCCTTTGGCTCTCAACACTAAGTGGGTGACTCAAATGATGGGTAGGCTGGAGGTACCCTGGAGATGCTACTGAGACAACATGGGGACATGTGTGAGGTTTCTGTCTCTTCTCCCATGTCTATAAATGGTTCCTGTGATGGAACCACTTATACATACAATAATGGTACAAAAGCCGAAGACTAACCAATGACTTTTCACAGTTTCAGTTGGTACCACAGAAATCATACTAGTTGCATGGATTAACATGAGAAAAAAAAATCAACTATTTATTAGTTATAAGGGATTCAGACTCCGGTATTGCATTCTAACCAAAGCCCCAAATGATGTTTCTTACTCAGCATTTGGAAATTGGAGACACTAATGAATGTAGTGCTCTCTTCTTTACAATATTTATACATTTTTTGCAGTCCTTCAGACCTTCAGGATTTCCTAAAAGTAGTAGAAAGAGAAAATTTTAATCTAATTAGAGAGCCCTTTCAATTAGTATCATTAATAGGAGATTTTTCTCCCCTTTCAACAGGAATTAATTAGTTAAATAATCCTTCTGTTGGAATATTTCCCCATGAAAAAGGTTTATTTTTGTTTCCAATCAAATTTGACCTGATGAGGTGATCTGCCCGATGAGTCTCTTGTAGAACAAATGACACACATGAGAGTTTCTTGCTGAAGCATGCAATAGCTGCTGCAAGTGGATACAGCTTCTCACATTTTATATTTAAGCTATATTCTAGGCCACTGAAGAGTCCTGTGATCTGGACTATGCCCGTCGTTGTAGAGGTATAGACATCAGATTCTCCCTGGAACTATTTTTTTTTGTGCCTAACACTCGATTTGGAGAAGGACAGAGTTCAGCTTCTGAATCTCTGTAAGAGACAAGAGGAAACTCTAAATCCTTAAGTGATGAATGTGTTCAACTCCACATTCATTTTTTCCCAAATGCAAGTCACAATGTCCTTTCCAGGGTTTTGTCATGACTTCAGCTTTAAGACAAGACATTTAATTTAGGTGCTTCAAGAATTAGGTTGAGATGTAACTGGCTCAATATATCATGGGAGATCAGCCTGTTGCAAAAGTACTGGAAGAAGTGACTCATCCTCAGCTAAGACTGAGATTATCTATCTAGCTCTATTCTCATTGCAGAACACAGAGCTTAGGTCAGTTCTCCAAACATAACTGGTGTCATCTGAGATCCTCTAGAGATTTCAAGATGGTCTGGGTAGACAGGAACACCAGGCAAGACACAAGTCTATGTGTACTGTTCTTTGGCTACTGGAGGTGGGAGAGATATTGTAGGTGCTTATGCTTAGGCAACTGAGTCAGGTCCATGTTTATTGCGGAAACGAACACACTTTGAGGAGGAATCTCAGGTCAGTGGGCTGACATGGCACCTTTGGGTCAGCACGAGCAGCCTCTTGAAATGCTTCATGGATCCAGCAGATTGGTCAGCCTATGCCAGAGATGTGGACGAGCTGAAATCTGGCAGAGTGGTTAGCGCCCTGGTGACTGGGCCTCAGGTGACTCCTTAGCAACTGTGATCCTAAAGATGATAGCAAACTGACTATCACATGTGGTAGAAGAATAGCAAGTGTGATTTTAAGTGCATGATAATGTAGTTGGCCCCATGAGTCCACATATTCCTAGGAGGTTCCAGAGAAAGAGCTTAAATGGATTTTGATCAGATAAAAATGGAAAAAAAGTGGGATAATAATGATCTCACGACAATTCTTTGTGTGGAAATCCTTTGCCCAAGTCCCATGTAGGTTTGAGACTCCACTTGGGACTCTAAAACATAATGCCTCAGCACTGCTGAGTGGTAGAATTTGGCAGCCTGAGAGCAGCTTAGTCAAGAACTTCATTCCACTTAACCAGCTATAAAGGTCAATCTGATAATTTTACCACAGCTCAAGTCATGCAACAGCTGTTCAGGAATGCAAAGAAGAAAAGGGAACCACTGACTTCTCACTCTGCATCCCTCCAAACTCAAAACAGTGGGGTGACTTCTCAGGACATGGGCACATCTCCATTCTTAGGGTGCTCTGCCTGTGGTTGAGTCATGCAATTCACAACTGCTACAAGCAACTATTCCTGGCTTGTCCATCATTTCCCTTGCTCCCTAAGGCAGAAAGACAGCAGCATGAAGCTCAGCATAGGGATTAAATTCAAATTATCCCACTGGACTTTTTAATTTTACTCATGTCTTAATAAGGACTCTGCTTGAAAGAATTAAAAAATACATCATAACCCTTCTGATAAAAGCCACTACTACATTTGCATCCTTGTTACTTCCCTGACTGAATTTGATGCCATTAGGAAAGTAACTGTGAGGGAATTTTGCAAGAAAGCTTCAGGGAACCCTTGAAGCACAGTTCTGTCCACAGCTGTACAGAACTTTGCTGATGAGTTTGATTTACAGACTCACTTCAGAGGTAAGGAACAGAGCATATTAATCTGGAAGGTAATGGAAAAGAGCACCTGATCTATCTTTGAACCAGAGACTTTTTCCATGGGATCATGCTAGCTGAGGAGTATTTAGCCACTGAATGGGAACAAAGTCTGAGGAAGAAGTTAATTCCAATCCCAAATAGCCTTTCCCTTTCCTGAAATGACTAAATGTAATGAGGACATGAATGAGCAGTTTAATAGGTGGTGCTTATGACTGCGGCTGGAAGAATACCAAGTATTGGACAAGAAAGAAAAAGCAGGTTCAGCTGCAGACTGTTTTCAAGATTATGTGTGTATTTTCAGCAGGAAGACAAGCAATAGTTGTGATTCTGCACATGTCTGTAATATCTGCAACGTTAGGAGCAGAGAGAATGCAGAAACCTCCCACAACTGTCATTATGCAAGTGCTCTTAGTCTGTGTGACCCACTTGGAAGGCAGAGTCAAAACAAGTAGATCGAAGTGAATTAGGATAAAACATCTTCATAAGAATGTAAAAAAGAAACAGCAGAGCAGTTATGAAAATGTCTGTGGAAGTGAGCACCTTTAGAATCCAATTTTTGTGCTTCTATGTGTCATTTCTATGCAGAAGCTGATTCTAGACCTGGATACTTACATAGAGGAGATGTTTAGATTGAAGTCTGTCAGGTTCCTGTCTTTTCTGTGACAAGGAGTCAAATATTACTTCTGCACTTTGGTTTTGGTCAATGCTCCAGGAACCAATTAACTTCACAAGGACTTCTGAGTCAATACTTGGCAATAAATGTAAAGGAAAGAATGAATGCACATGATGAGATAAGACAGCAATATCCTACTTGTAGAAACCAAGAAGAACAATTTCTAAAAGAAAATTTCCCTTGTTCATTGGCAGATAAACTCATCTAGCATAAGTTTATTATGGTGGTAGGTTCTTTAGAGTTTGCCTGTTTCCTGTTTCACTTCATGATTCATTAATTCAGGCTGTTCCCCACCGACTGGATTCCTTAGTAATACCTTCCAGGAAGACATTAGGTAACTGCTGCCACTCAATGCCAGGAGATTTCATGTTGTTGAATTATACCTATTACTCTTTTTGCCTTTTAAGGTGACATCCCTTAAGTCATAGAAAAAACTTGGCTTTTGTTCTAGAACTGAGAATGCCTTGAGAAACCTTGTTCTTGAGGGTAACCACTACCAATCTTGCACATAGACAACAAGCTTTCTTTTTTTTTTTTTCATAGAATAACCTAATGGTTAGTACAATTGCTAAGGAAATGAGAGGCTTATATCATATAATGTCCCTTAGCTGAAATGTCTGTAAACCAAAACTTCCCAAGAGAACATATCAGACAGCAGAGGATATGAGGCTATTCTTCAAAACTACAGAGAAAACAAAAATCTTTTTCTTTCTTTGGGATAGTTAAAAATTGCAGAAGAAGATTTAATTTTTAAACATAAGGAGCAAGGTACCCCCTTCTATGAGCCCCTTCTATTGAAGTCCAAGAGATGGAATAGCTTCTGCATCTTGTCCATTTTCAGTAAGTGCTTCAGTTTATCAGGCAATATTTTTTGTTTGTTTTTGCTTGTGTGTGTGTGTGTTTGTTGGTTTATTTTTAATTCTTAGAATATTTTAAACCTACAGAAACAATCTGAATTCACAGTTTATTCTTTGAGTTTTGCACTTATATTTTGCACTTGCGAAATATTATTTCTCTGTATTACTTCTTGCAGTGATAGTCTCATGGTTTCTTTTTCTTATGTCTTGGTTGGAAAATGAGGAGAACTCTGGTGGATCTCACTTCCTATGAGAAGTCAAGCCATAGTCTTGGAGATGGAGCAGAACTATGTCTCCTGCACATAAAATTCACTGTTATAGTGAAAACTTCCCTAATGGCACACGACCTTGTAAACCCTTTGTTTTCAATATAAAGCTATAAACTCTCTCCAACACTCAGTAACTTGAGCTCAAGAGAGCAAAGAGACTGAGTTTATCTGTCAGTAACATTGTCTATCTTATACTACTTGTAATCATAATGAAGAAAATTGCTACTTGCTAATTAACTAGAAAGAAAAACAACGCTGATGATGTTGTGATGGCCTCTGCTAGGGGTTTGAGGATACTTTTCATAGTCACGAGCAATAGGAGTGTAATGCTTGTTTCAAATATTGCTTAATTACAATGCAGTTTTATTTACAAACATTATACGCCCTCATTTCAATGAGCTTTAATTAAATAAAACATCTAAAAAGTGCAGTGAATTTTTTCTTCTGAAAATATCACCAAAAGAAGTGCTGCTTTTGAGAAGGATTTTTGTCTTCCACAATTCCAAGACCAGAAAAGCAGGTTTTTCTTTGGTAAGATAGCAGTTCTTTGCTGTTTGGGAATAGATGAATAGTTGCGGAAAGAAGAAATTGTCTGTTTTTGCTAAAATAACATTCCCCTTGTTTCCATTCAGTAGAAAAGAACACAAAAATCCCCAAATAGTAAGCTCTTCTCAGGACTTCATTTTCTGACTGTTGTGTTTTATGTTGAATTACCTTTATGAAGAGAGACAGAAAATGTCATTACTTCTAGTATTTATATATATGCAATATAAAGAATTTCAGGGAATTTCGGCACCTGGGGGTTTTTGCAGATTCTACTATTCTCTTGTTAATGTCATTAAGAACTGGAATAATTGGGCACGTTATTTCTTAGGAATGCATCTGACATAATAAATTTTTACCCATAACGAGCTAGTACATATATTACTACTGCTTGCAAAATCCTTTAAACTCATTTTGTACATTGCTGCAGTGATGATATATTGTCTGTTTTGTACAGAGGAAAGAAATGGAATCCTTCCCATATCTTTTCAGCTGCATTTTTACCATTTACCTGTGGCTTCTACTTTCAGGAGAGATTCACTGCCAGGCAAGGCTACCAAGAATAATGCTATATTTCTTTTCATTGTATCAAAGGTTATATATATTACAAACAAAAAGAAATTATAAATTATTCTAAATTTTAAGGCCAAATACAGCTGTGAATAAAGATATCACTTATTTTAGAAGGTTTCACCATAACTCACTATTTATAAGTAAGAGAACAGAGAGAATAAATAAGTTTACTGATAAAAATTGTTCTTTTTGAGCTCAGAAAAAAGTCCCCTTTAAGAAGAAAAATGTAGCAGGGCAGAGGCATCCGTCACCTAGATGGGAATCGAACAGTTCTGCACTTCCTTCACTGGACATATTTCCCTGTCATATCACATTAATGAAACAGCTCTGCCCTACAGAGAGGAATAGGATATGACACACGTATGTTTTTGGCAGCATGCACCTTCTGGGGGCTTTGGAGGAGCCAGGGAGATGCTTCTGTGCTGCACAGGGAACGGGTGAGTGGACTGCCAACTCAGTTGCTACAGAGCTGAATGTTTTAGATCCTGAATCTTCCCATCATAAACTGAAGGCTGAAAAATTACTTAGTATAAATGAAAAACACCCTATAGAATAGATGTTCTATTAGAATAGAATAGAAAATACTTTCAAGACTAGCTTCTTGAAAAGCTTGTCTTGAAAAACTTGTTTTTAAAAGCTTGTCTTAAACTATTTTCTGAGATCTAGGTTGCCTCAGAAACTACTAATACGTCTATAGCTTAGGGATTACAGTCTTATGCTGTAGCTGTCTACTTGAAAGAGTTTGACAATTTGTTGTGCAGAACTTGCTTCTGTATGTTAAACAGAGAGATTTTCTACGCATTATTTTATTTGGTGTTAATATTTTTGAACTGTTAACTTTTTAATATTACACGCAACAGATAACACTTTAAAAAAGGCATTATTTTAAAAACAAAAATCAAAGTATTAGCATCTATTGTTAATATAAAGTTCAATGCAATACAGTGTAATTCATTGAAAAACAGCAGTCGAAGATTTGGAATTTCATCATAAATGACTTTTTATAACTAATATACAGTCAAAATCTAACTCTCCAAATTTAACCTTTTAAGTAGCCAGTTAAGTAAAATTATAAATTTTGATTCAATATATGGCGTTGATAGACATACTTGCTCACAGAATAATCCTTTTTAAGGTTTTTACATGAGAAAATGAGATATCACATTCTCACAGAATTCCAAATACTAATCATTTGTATAATATAATCACAATATAGTTGCTCTTGATACTCTTTATTGTCTGCAGCTACTAAAGATTCTTATCACCTCTTTATTGTCTTGTACAAAGATCATGTTAAATCATTTTGTGGATGTCTCTTCATTGATTCTCAGTACATTTCTGGAAGAATTTCAAATGTGTATTTAATTAGGTGATGAGATGGTTATCTATAGTAGTCATCTGATTCAGGTAAATGAAGAGACAAGAGTAGTTTTTTCTTAATAAATGACCTTCAGCTTTAGAATTTATATGTGTGCTTGATTCTAGGTAACTTAAATTTCCGCATCTTCAGGAAGCTCAAAAGGATTGTTTGTTTTTCCAATATCTATGAGAATGGAAAGGCACTTAATGTTAACTCATTGTTCTTGATTGTCATGTTGGTGGATAACTGACAAAGAAGTACAAGAAGCACATATGTAGAGCAGTAAATGAAAATAAACTGTTAATGAGTGCTAGGGCAGGATGCTTCTTCTAATTGAATGTGTGCAAGTTTCAAACTAGAATAATTTGTTTTTAAATATGTATATCAAAATAATTAAATGAATTCTTGCTTTGTTCTCTGTTTTATTGTCCAAGAAACATTATTATTATTTAATTGGTTTGTTTGTGCTCTGTATTGATTGTGTAAAAATTCAAGGTAAAAATAGAGATATTTGGAATTTAGAATATGTGCTTAACATGAAATAAGTACTTAACTAAAACCAAAATGCTAAAATATTTTGTGACCTAATTTGGGAAGGAAAGAGAATATTTTTACATTTTTATGTCAGGGCAGACATATATAATGAGTCTAATAACAAATGAGATATTTGTTTGTCTGTACTAAACCCACATGACAAAATTCTTGGTCAAAAATTCCCAGTCAAGTGAGTCTTACCATTCTGGTCATGCTGGATGTTATAAATCGCCCGGTTTCACTGAATCTAATATTTTAGAAACTTGAAGAAAGGCATTGCTTAGTAATCTGGGCACTATACTGTGAATCAGGAATATTTTTATTTTGTCTTAGTAGACTTGAGTGTTATCTGAAATTAGCTAGTGTGGGAGCTTGTTGCAGAATGGTTATTGTTGGGGAATCCTTAAGGGCCACAATGAAGTGTACCAGCAAGGCCTGGAAGGGAACAAGGGAGCTTTTGTAATGGCAAAGTACCGGCAGTGAAGTAAATGTGGGGGAAAACCA
>JAUBOD010001106.1:516412-527341 GCA_032353885.1 Nothura maculosa | reverse complement strand
TAAAGGGAAGCCTTGATCACTCATATTGAGTCAGTCGTGCTTCCCCGCGCGCTGGGCACCAAATCCTGACGAAGGTCTGCGGCAGGAGCTTTTATGAATCAAATGGGGGAAGCTGTTGACAGTGTAATGTTCCTTTTCATTTTAGAGTGCAGCAATATGCGAGAGTGGGAATACTATGTCCTATTATGGTCACTGTGTTTTACTAAAAGTTCAGATGAGTGAATGATGCATGAAAACAATAAGAAAAGTAGGAGATTTAGCGAAGTTGGTCTACGATCCATCTATCATCTTTGTAAGGTCATGATGGCCTAAGAAGGTCCCTGATGACTCAGAAAAGGCAGATATTAAAGGCACCATTAAAAAAGGCAAGGCAGATTGCAGGGAACTATAGGTCAGTCAGCCTTCCATCAGTATCTAAGAAGACTATGGAGAAAGACCACATGGAAGCTATTTCCAGCTAAATGAAGGTCAAGAATGTGGTTGGGAACAGCCTGCATGGATTAACTAAGGGCAAAGTATGCTTGACTAGTTACCCTCTGTGATGAGTTTACTGGCTTTGTGTATGGGATAGATGGAGCAGTGTTCATCATTTACCCTGAAATAAGCAAGTCTTTTCACATGGCATCGTGGCATCTCATAGCACATTTTTAACCTAGTCAGCAGATATGGATTGAGTGGACTACAAACTGAGTGAAAAGCAGTCTGGAACACTAGGTTTAAAGCATAGCTTTAAATGACTTGAAGTCTAACTTGCAGCTGCTTATGAGTGATGTTTCTCAGGAGACAATATTATTAATACTTAATACTATTTAACAGCTTAAACAACCGCCTGGATGATGGGATAGAGTATAAGTATCTAAATGACATGAAAATGGGAGGGACTGACTCAACATTGAGGAATTACTAGCTACTTGGATCAACAAGTAGCTGAGTTGACAGGAACCTCATAAAGTTTGGCAAAGACAAATGTTAAGTCTTACATCTGGGACCTCAAACAGTAACACAGGCTGCTGAGGCAAAAGTACTGCAGAAAAGGACCTGGAGGTGCTGGTAGACACTAAGTTGAGCATAAGTCAAAAAGACGCCTCTTTGGCATAAAGACCAATATTATACCAAGGTACAATAACAAGAGTATTGTAACAATACAGCAGATCAAGGGAAGTCTTTATTCCTCTCTACTTGTGACTTTGAAGGGCATGCATGGAGAGTTGTCCAACTTTGAGTGTCCCGGTAGCAAGGAGAGCCCAGCAGAGGATCACTAATATGATTAAGCAGCTTTACTAAGATTAAGTAGCTGTAGTAAAGTCAGAGGGAAGGGAATTTTCTTTAGTCTGGAGAAGAGAAAGTGATAAGGGAAGCAAATTGCTGTCTTCAGTGACCTAAAGGAGCCAGACTTTTCCAAGACATTCACAGCAAAAGGACAAGAAGGAATAGTCACAAGTTACTAAGGAAAATTCTTCTCAGAAATAAATAAGAAATATTTCAGAGTGAGAGTGGTTAAGCATATAAACAGGTGGGCAAGATAGGTCATTAAATTTCTATGGTTGGACATTTTCCTGAGCAACCTAATCCAACTTTGAAGTTAGCTTTGAAGTTAACCTTTCTAGGGATAAATCTGTCAATATGTTCCTGGTGTTGGTTTTTTTTTGTTTTGTTTTGTTTTTTTTACCATCTGCTTTTAGGAGTAGAAAAGAAGTCTTTGAGGATTTTTCTTTAACTTCATTTCTATGATTCATTTGAGTCAGATCTGTAAAATTAAATTGTTTATGATGAACTGGTAAGTGAGGTGCATACACTACTTCTGGAGTAAGGCATCTAAGAAAGGGAAAATCAGTGTGTGGCAACAGAAAATGAACAATTATAAATGTGTTATCAGCTTTTAGCACTAGGAAATTTATCCACCAGTGCCTAAACTTCATATACGGACAATTTCCCATTGTGATGGGAACCTGTTGCAGGAGCTGTGCGTCCATGCAAATTTTGTAGAGTACAGGTAGAAAGCAAGGTGTTGCATTCTTTTTCTCTACTCATCTGCTCAGTTGTTACTACACTCAGCAAGGTTATAGAAGATATCATGAGAATTAATGCTGAGCCAACATTTCTTTTGTGCTTTAAAGATAAAAGGCAATATAGAATCCTAATTATCATTACTAATTAGCATCACACCAAACTTGACTCACAGACTGGTTTTTCAAGTCTTGAAAGAGTTGTCATCAAGCTTCGGTAAAACATGCAAACCTTTTTACAGAGAGAAAAAGAGAGTTTGAAAAAACAGTGCAGAACTCTGGGATTATCTATTCTGACTCTAACCAGGGTAAATGCAATTTCAGGAGAATCAGAGGTAGGCCTTTCATTTGCGACTACCAAAAAAATAACCATTAAACAAATGTAGTGTGGGCTTGTACAGTTCTATGAAATCAAAAACCTTTCTTTCCAAGACCTATACATAGGGAACCTGCTCAATATGTACCACTGATACCCTGGCTTCTGGCTTCTACCTCTGTCATTATACATGTTTACATTGCTGAGAATTTTCTTCAGCTATAAATATTGAACCCTTGCTTATGAATCACAACTCATCTAGCTGTGGCTGTCTCTCACTATTTTTTTTAATGCAGATAGGATAGTATTCATTCTACCTTAACTTTAGAGCTGTTTATATCTGAACTGGGAGTCTTTGTTCTCCTTTTAGTACATCTAGATGTAGATAATCCAGGATCTGGAATCTGGAGATGGCCACCATTCAGATGACCATATGTGAATGTCCACCCCAGCATGAGATTGAGTCCATTGACTGGACAAATTATGTCTCTACTGAAGACAAGAGAAGCCTTCAATATTCTCTTTTCTGCAGATGACCTACATATTATGGATACTAAAATTTAGGCAAGCTGAATCCCACCTGGGGATGTTAGTTTTGCTTAGATCCCTGTTGACCTAATCAGTTACTATTGCACTGAACAAGCCAAATATACATGAAAAGATTAAATCTCTCCTCAAAAGGATAGTAAAAAGACCTTAATGTGAAACAGAGTTGTCAGTGGTGCCTCTCCTTGTGTAATGACAGAGTGCCAATGCGGTACTAGCCTGTCACGCACTAGTGTAGACATTGGAGTAACCAAGTTGATGGGTTGAACACCATCCTTCCCTGAGGGGTTCAAATCTACATCTCAAGAGAGTCAGCTTAAACATCAGATAGTCTATTTTGAGACCAAATGTTTTCCATTGTTTTGTTGAAGGGGTGCCAGCTATTGCAACAGAAACTTCCAGGTTTATTGCTCCCTAAAAGGTGAGTGAATGCTTTCTTCCTGGGAGAACCAAGTAACTATCACATTGTTTTTATAATACTATTCCACAATATGAGGAGCCTTGATGCCATCATTTGTCATTTGGGTGAGTATTTTCAGCAATTACCTTTTCAGTGATGTAACACTGGTAATCTGTCATTCTGACATATTTCCAAGCACAGGAATGGCCACAGCTGCCTTTTCTGCAGCACCTGAACTTAGCACGTATTGCCTATGAGTTTGAGGCTGTCATGTACAAGGAAAGAGGGATGCTTAGTTTCTGATCATAGCCAGGCTTGAGCCAAATCATTTAGCTCTTTAAGGCAGTTGCACTTCTATACAGATATTTAAACTCAAAACACGAGGAACCTGCAGAGTTTAGACAGCTATGCAGAAATTGAGGGAAAAAATGAGAATCTCTGTTTTAAGTCTTTATATTTTTTGGTTTTTTATTTTAATATATATAAGTACTTTTTAGACCTCTTCCCAAGATGTTATAGTAACCACTAAAGATAATTCATGGCATTTGTATGAAGGCAAAGCTTTAAATTGAAACTGTTTCTCATTCATAAGCTTGCACCTGTGCTTTCAGGGTAAATATATTCCTCAAGCCCTTATTGATTTCTGAGATGCACAGATCTGTCAGTTAACAAGCAGCCAGGCTTGTTAACTCACAAAAGCTTCCAAGATTTAATGTAGTTCTCTAATCCTTGAGAGTGCATAAGGACCAGCCTTACCCTATTAATTATCACTGCCAACATATAAGATATAAATCAAAAATAAGGCATAAATAAGAATATGCTTTTTTTTTTTTTTTTTAGAAAATTGAGTTACTACAAAAGAAAATATTTTGGCACTGTTCCTGAACAAGTATGTGTAAAAATCAGTACTACTGTAACATGTAGTCCACAAAAGAGCCTGCAGTGTCAAAGCTCTACAGGCTTTAGAAGCAAGTGCTATTAACAGCAAAGCAAGGCCATGGGCAATAAAAAACTTTTTAAAGATACAGGTCCAAAAAGTGCAGCTTTTAGACATCTGCCTGAGAAGACTGAAACATAAGGATGCTGTATTAGTGACCCTAAACTTCTGCTATGCTAAAAGGGAAGAATTTGGAGCTTCAAAATGGAAACTTGTATCTGGCTTTATGAAACAGTATATCTGACTTTATGAATATGGCGTTATGTAGCAATAATATTTGGAAATTAGAAGCTCAGAGAAGTATCCAAGTTCTTGTCTTTTTTCTGCAATTTTGGTGCTCTGCCCAGAGCTCCACAGAACTCAGTTCTTATGATAGAGATTTATAGTTTGAGTTTGCCCTTGTGTAGAAAGGCATATATCTTATTTTTTTTTCTAAGCATCATGTAAAAGTCACAATCTGTTTAAAAGGAGAGTTATATGTTCAATTATTTCATTCCAATGTCTTTACAATTTGGGGTGATACCTAAGGCTAACTGGACCAGGAACATTTAAGTGAGATGGATTTACCTATATAGCTTCAGGAGTTTATTTTATGGTAAAACACCAAGTAACTCTTGGAAATGACCACTAAAATGAAAACTGAATGTCACAGTACCAGTTTTACTTGCATAGTTGTCATTCATGTTCTTTTATACAAGATGTTGATAATTTCTTTTGGGCTTTTTATTGAAGTGGAAGTTTTAAGAGGCTAATCAAAAGAACACATGTATGGTATTTCAGATGAGTCCAGCAAACATTAAATTTACGTCACTTCTGAATGTCCAAATGTTAATCCAGTGCTATTCAGACAAATTCCTGATAAGCTTTTCTGAGCGCTGTCTGCATCTGCAGTATGTTCCAATCCTGGATGCTGTCAGAAGTTGAATCAGGATGAAATAACTGTTGAGAAAGCTGATAAATAAACTTCTTGCAAACACAAAACAATGAGCTGCAAAGAAGAGATGGGTGGCCTGATCTGTTTTGTCAGTGGAGCTGTGAAAGCTCATTATCAAGTGTGTGTTACCATTTAGAGGGAAAAATAACAATGTAAAAAGACCGTTCATTAGTCACACATTTTGAAATAGAAAGTACTGCACATCATCAATGATTGCAGTCATCAGAAATGATCTCTTAGTTCATCTGGAAATGACAAGAGTGACTGACCTCACACTGAAACAAAGCATCTTTGAAGTCACATGGAAGTGAATAACTAAAGATTCAGTCAGATAATACCTATGTTTTTAAACTAAAAGACAAATCAGTTGAGATAAAATAGCTAAGATGAATTGCCCCTTGAATTTGTTTTTCTCTTTTCTGGTTGTAGAGGGAGCCTGGATAAATCATTTATATTAGTTAAAGATAAGTGAGATTTAAGAAAGGGATGAGGAAAATCTTACAAGGTCCTTAGTATACATATAGTGTATTTTTGTAAAGATAAATTTATAATATCTTATGGGACATTTAATCTGTTGGTTTTTTTTTTCAATTTTCTATTTTTGGGAAAAAAATCTTGATTTGATTTTTTTTTGATCCAGAAAAATATAAAATATTCCATACTACATATATGTACTATATAGTTCTGTCACCAGGTAGGAAGACAAGTAATTTAGAGGTTAATCCTATCACAGCTAGACAAAATGTATAGACATATACATCTTAAAGGATAATCGTCCAAATTCTCTCTGCTATATACCAATGTCTCAGGTCTCAGTGATTCAATCCAAAACCTCCTATTTTGGAACAGTGACCTCCTTGTTAGGATGTAGGATGCTGAGCGGCATGGTGGCAAAAAATGTTTATTTCAAAGCTACACTACTAGGTGGAAAATATTTTTTAGATTTATTATAGTGTTGAAAAAGAAATATAAGTGGGATTTTGAATACAACATACTTGTTAAGACATAGGAAGCTGGATACTAGGATTCCAGTTGCTGAATTGTTTATTGCTGCTAAATAAATAGATATGAACTAATCCTCACTGTCCATATCTATCTAACAAAGTTCTTATGGATGGGAATACTGAGTAGTAGGGAACATTTCTATTTTTTTCATATTTTCAAATTGAAAGTAGGGGAATGAAGAGAGGGTATGTTGTGAGTTGAACTCTGGCATTTTAAGAAGGTACCATATCTTGAGATGTGTCAGCAGCAGGGTATTTTCTTAGGTTTTATTAATGTGAAGTAAGATAGGCTATCCTGAATAACCAAGTAACTGCAATTCAAGTATATTTTGACATAGCCCTGAATTATCAGCTGAAGATGTTAAATTCTTAAATCATTGTAACTTCTGGAGGATTGCATCCTGCAGACAACATAAGCAAAATTTTAATGCAGCGTTACTATAAACGGATTTCAGAATCAGAGAATCACAGAATGTTTAAGGTTGAAAGGGACTCATCTACTCCAACCCCCTCTGCTCCAGCAGGGACTCCCAGAGCCCAGGGCATAGGGCGGCATCCAGGTGGGCTGGAAAAATCTCCAGAGAAGGAGACTCCACAGCCTCCCTGGACAGCCTGTGCCAGGGCTCTGGCACCCTCACAGGAAAGAAGTTCCTCCTTACATGCAGATGGAACTGCCTGTGTTTCCACTTGTACCCATTTCTCCTTGTCGCCACTGAGAAGAACTTGCCCCCTTCCTCCCTACATTCCCCCTTTAGGAACTTATACTTGTTAATCATATCCCCTCTCAATCTTCTCTTCACCAGAGAAAACAGGCCCAGCTCACTCAGTCTCTCCTAGTACTGATGTTCCAGTCTCTTAATCATCTTTGTTGCTCCCCACTGTACCCTCTCTAGAAGCTCCACATTCCTCTTGTACTGGGATAGTTATGGTTATTCAAAACACCTTCCTTCACCAAAAATTAACAAGTGGTATTCTTTGTTGGCCATGCCTTGTACCGAATAAATCAAAACAAGGGAGCTATTAAGTTATCATTATTAAGAGAGTTATGTAATTTAGGGGATAGGTTTCTTTTGCTGTTAATTTTTTAATTAATTTCATTTAGTGTGATACATTCATTAGAATGAAGGAATTCATTCCTTGGGAACACTGTGCTAAGGACAATACTCCTCTGGAATAAAGAATAAAGAATAATAAAGAATAAAGAAAGAATGAAGTTCTTCATAAGTATCTCATAGACCAGAAGGTGATAACAGTACGCATGATAATACAAATTGAAATTCTAGGTATCCTATGAGCAGTTTTCACATTCATAATAAAATGTGTTTGGTGGTCATTGTGAAATTCAGCAGTATGAAATTTGGGGGTTTTAACATCATCAACTTGAATCATCTTCAATCAGAAATATTGGAATTTCAGATAGAAAAAGAGGAAAAAAACTTTCTCCGAATTCCTTCATCAATCACAAATGATTAAAAGCTGCTGGTTTAATTCCTACATTTTGATTAAACCCAATAATATAAACTAAAATGCATTGGCTATAAATAAAATATCTAGCTTAATTCTCATTTAATAAATATCCAGATTATATTTTTATATCTCTTCCTGTTTGTCTCCCTGCAATTCTATTTAAATTCTTTTTCATTTCCTTTCCTCAGGTATTTACTTTTTGCATTATTGTTCCTTCTTTGCTTTGTGTAGGTGTTTTTTTCCCTTTTTCTCTTTAGTCTACATTGCTAATGCAAACTTGTCTCATTTCCCCATTTGGAATCTATTTTTGGCCGCCCATGTATGTCTTACCGCCAATCTCTCCACAGTAAATGAATTTCTAAAAGCACCTTTTAGTGTCATTTACACTTTTTAATGCCAAGAGTTGTGATTAAAGTCCTGACTCCATTGTTACTCTGTTCAGTGCCAACTCATAATGACCAGGTTACGGACACGATTAGTCCGTAGAAATACAAGCAATAATGCAGGCATCTGGGAAACTGGGGAAGTACAGCATAACTCTTCTTGCAGAGAATAGTCAGCAGTACTAATAGGAAAAGCTGGAAGAAAAAAAAAATAGCAAATTTGAAAGAGTAGCTAAAATATACCTTTTTTATTCTGTCTCTAGTATAACAAGAAAAATTAGCAGAAATTACACTTGCAAGAAAAGAATAACCACAATACAGAAAAGAAATAGTAAGTATCACATTTAAGTCATTTTGTTACATTTATACAATTTCCAAAAGGATGCTTGAAGACTTGAATTTAATCCACATCTTCAAAATAGCTTTGAAAATTTGTCAGCCTCAACCAATGTTCTACCTGCCTGAAAGAGTTTGCGTTCAGAAGAATAATTACAAAAAAAGGCTCAATATTGTATAAAAAAGGAAATCTCACCTTCTTTAAAATTTTGCAGTTGTGTGCGTTTCTATTAAATAGTATTCTCCAACATGCTACTTCTGACTGGATTACAACCTAACAAGAGGAGTTCATTATTCAGCATATCTGCCTGAGAGTTCACACAGAAATTAGTTTTTCTTTTCTATTGCCTCTCCTTCCATCGGATTTATCTTATTCCTTATTTTTTTCTAACTTTCCAACTAAGCATTGACAAGACTTGTGCACATATTGGCAAATTCAATTTAAAAAATGTCAAGTTTTATATATGTAATAGAATACATATTCCTACCCATTTTACTTTCTTAAACATATTCTGAGTTGAAATAGATTGTAATATTATCATAAATAAGACTTTATGTGTCTGTGTCCTACACCTTAAAAGCTTTGACTTATTTCAAAATTAGTACTTTTGTTTTCTCACTGTTTGTGGGAAGTCGATATACAATTGTATTTTTGCTCTCTGTCACTGGTAATAGAAAAGTAAGGTTGTTGCTCAGGAACTTAAAGCTGTAGAATACTTAAAATTCCCCTCCAAACCTGAACTAGATCAAAATCTGAGTAATTACAGTACCTGAGAGAATTTAAAATCATTGTGTTCATATTTCTATTGCAAAGAGTCAGAATTAAATTTCCAATTTCTAAATTACGTTATGTGCAGTTTTAAAGCCTGTTCATGGGACCTAAAACGAACAGCAGCTAACATGTTCCCTGGTTTGTTTCAATAATTCAACAGAAAATATTTGGACTTGTAGCATCTAATTATATAATAGAATTGCATCAGATCTGTGTTATAGAATTATAGAATAGAATCTCAGAATTATAATGGTTTGAAAAGACTTTCAAGATCATTGAGTCCAACCAATAAGCCCTTCAGCACCATGCCTGCTAAACCAGGTCCCTAAGTGCCTTATGTGCATACAGTAGGAGAAGGCCATAAGATAATAATATATATTAACTTTACCTTTCTCTTTTATTTTTATTTCCACAGAGAAATATGACAATATGTTGCAATATATTTATACCTAGAAGACAGATAAATGTAAATTACAGCAACAAATTACTCAGAAAATGTTTACACAAACTTCTAGGATTTAGTGTTACTTTCAAGGTAACTATGTAAAAGGTGAATACATAAAAGTCACTAGACTAGAAATTACTCTATTCAATTGTTATTATCACTTTCCACAAAATATCTAATTTAACTTTTCTTAACATTTCCTAACCTAAAAAGATATCAAAAAGTACTAGATGTACCTGATAGTTTTTTGTTGTATATATTTGTAATGTATGTAACCGTAGAAGTTGTGACTGAACAGGCATGTTACTGTTCATGTACTCAATCTGAGTAGAGCCATATGAAAAAAAAATCCTTTTTTATTATCTTTTATTGCCATCATTCTTAAGTTTCAATTTTATGCTATTATTTTGTTCTTCTATCTTTTTCTATCCATTTTTATTTTTGTGTCAATAATTCTTGAGGAAAAAAAGTCACCAAAATTTCAGGCTATTTTGACTATCAGTGAAAAATAAGTATAGTCTTGAAGTAAGAGGTTGTGAATTAATCATTTATGGTGAGTCATCCCAAGATACCAGGAGAGAGAAGTTATCTTCTGTTTGGGATACTGGGTTCATTCAGATCCATCTTTATGGAAAAGGCTCAGATACAATCAAGAGAACAAATGTGCTTGAGAGTGGGGTAGATCATTGAGATAAAATCAATCAAGTTAAGCAAAATCATTCAAGTTAAGTGGGAAATGGTACTTTTATAAGGAAGAAGGGAGAAGAGAAGGTGTAGGAACCACAGAAACATAACGGGAGAAAAGAGTTTAATTTATTT
Source organism: Nothura maculosa (assembly GCA_032353885.1). Taxonomy (NCBI): domain Eukaryota; kingdom Metazoa; phylum Chordata; class Aves; order Tinamiformes; family Tinamidae; genus Nothura; species Nothura maculosa. Next base: position 516,976 of record JAUBOD010001106.1, on the reverse strand, counting down.
ACCCTAATCCTGGTCTAGATTTGCAAGAATTGCATCCAGGATGGATGTGCCAGCTTGCAGATCATCTTAGAAAGCAGATGAATATTTATCCAAATTTGGGAAGCCTTGACTAATGCACATGTGTGCAAAAGGTGCATTCAATGGTTAATAAAAAAGAGAGCCAAAAGTGAAAGCGACTGTGGTGAGAAATGGGTCACTACATAGGATACAAATGTCCTGTGAGTCCCATAAGTCCCATAAGTCCCATGACTCAATCAGGAGCAATCTTAGTTAGGCAAGTAAGATGCCTGGGCAAAGTTAATGAGAAAAAAAGAGTGTACAGCTTGTGGAAGAAGGGACAGGCCACGTGGGAAGAATACAGACGCATTACCAGAGAATGCAGATGTAAAATGAGGAAGGCCAAAGCCCAGGTGGAATTAGAATTGGCGAGGAATGTTAGGGACAACAGGAAGGGTTTCTATAAGTATGTTAACAGCAAGAGGAAGATGAGGGAAAATGTTAGTGGGCTGAGGAATGGGGAGGGGGCCTTGGTGACAGAGGATGCCGAGAAGGCAGAGTTGCTAA
>JAUBOD010001106.1:489327-501375 GCA_032353885.1 Nothura maculosa | reverse complement strand
TACCTTTCATTCTCCTGAATTTCTCAAGCTATGAGCAAAGTCAGGGCCATATCATACAGCTGGAGATGGTACCCCACACATTACTCCCTCTCAAGAGGGACAGAAGACTGGGAAGGAAAATTTTAGGTCATCTTAGGTATTTTTCTTGATGGTCCCTGCAAGGCCAAAATATCTCCAGGGCAAGTTTCACACCTGCTGTACTCATGGCAAGTTTCACACATGCTGTATTCATGGCTTTCCTCATTGCTAGATGTTCTCAATGCTCATCTTGGGCACAAGTAAAAGAGAAAATTAAAGAGCTTTTCTGAGCTGTCCCCACACAACACACATACATCTCATCATATATGGGCAAAACTGTTTACTCTTTTACAGTGTTTTAGTAACTAGTTTAAATGGAAAAGAATCCATGATTCTGATGATGTCCAAGTTGATTCCTCAGCCCTGAAATCCTAACAAAATGCAAGGTGTGGGGTGGGGTCGATCTGTTAAGTTCACTTTAAAAAGGAAAAAAACAGCCATTTTTGTCTTGTCTTTTTGGTAGTAAACAGTGGAGGAAGTGTTCTTATAAGATACATGAGAATATAAAATGAGTACAGTACCATAGCAACAGACAGTGGATTTTATCAATATTTGAACGATTTTGAGCATCCTTGCTTGTTGTACAGTGTATTGATGTCTCAGAAGGAAAACCTAGCAAATTAATGTTATAAAAATAAGCCATCAAAGCTGGTGATTTTATATTCTTTATTGTTGCATTTATTTAGCACTGCAAGAGTGAGTTGTCATTTCTAAGTATTTTTTTTAATTGCAGGAGGCAGATCATCAGAAAAGGAATGCTGAATTCTGCCACAGTGGGGAGCAAAAATCCTCAAAGGTTTTTGATAAGGACTTTTTTGCTTCACTTTCAATTTTCAAATCACTGTACAAATTGAGCTTTTTTAGAAATGACTTCTTGATGTTTACTGTTCAACTGTTCTTGAGGTTTACTGTGTATGATTCTAACATGAAATCCTTATTTCATTTAAACTACTGGCAAAAAAAATCTATAGGTTTTAGTCTCTATCAGTTCAAAATATTGAAGCAGTTGTAAAATGCATTGTGCTGAAGTTGTACTGCATTTTATTTTTCACAGGATTTCTCATGAAAGGTTAGTTATGTCTATTATGGCCAAGCCTTTAAATATTGTCTATTGTAACCAAGCAACATGACTAATAATAAAAAAAAAAAAAAAAAAAAAAAAAGGAGCACCTAAGAATCTTAGTCCAAGACTAGATTTGCAGAAAAATTCACATTTTAAAGTATGCACTTTGAAAGGACACTGCTACCAAATGTAATCTCTCCAGGGCACCATGAGATGAACCCACTGAGCCCACCATACCAGGTAAGGGTGGTATTTATGTGTGTTAAGGGTGGTATTTATGTATATGTCTGTGCACAGGCAGAATTAGATTCCTATGACTGGGGAATATAAAGGCCCAGCATGTCAAGAACTACCTGAGCTAGCTAATAAGAAAAATGGGCACCTTCAGAAAGACAAGAGCTTAGCTCCAAGCCTTCTGATTTATTTTCATTAAATTAGGATTCAGGGCAATTAATCAAAGTGGAGACCAAGCTTCATTCTTGTGCTGTCTGCTAAGCTGTGTCACATTTCAATTTTTTTACTCAGGATGGAGAAGATCCAGTAGGGAAAACTGAGCATCTTCTCCTATTCCCAGGGCAGCCAATAGTCTAAGAAATGGAAGGGGTTTGAGGAAGATACTGAATTAATCTGAAATTACCTAGCATAGCTTCATTTTTTTCCAGCTTTCTTTCAAGAAACAGGAATGACTTTGGAGATGTTTTTTGTAATTCCCAGGAAAGCAGTAAATGCTTCATGGGGACGAATGCAGACAGGAGGGAAACTCTTGTCCTTGCAGGGTGAGCTGCTCCATAGACCTGATTTAACAACGAGACCTTTCTCCTTTCCACAATAATTGAAGGAAGCAAATACATTCCCATTCCTTTCCTTGAATAACATATTTGGTTTTCCCTATTACTTTGTGAATAATGCTCCTCTGAGCATATGGTGCTAGTTAGGGCTTAGTGTCGTTTTCATGAGAGCTTCTGATGGAATAGAATATCTGTTTTTGGAAAACACCCCTTTTTGAGGCTGCATCCAGGTCTCTAAGGTCCTAACTTTAGTCTCTTTGAATATGTTCACTTTTTTTAAAGTTTGGATTGCTGACTGTATGGGTTTATGGTGGCTGTGGGATCTGCTGGCACTGACGGCCTGAAATCCATGCTGCTTAGGGTTAAATAATGGCAAAATAATCTTGCCTAAAATGATCCATGATACCAGCAGGGAGACATAGGTCCCAAGTCGGGGTCTGCTGGTTTGCAATGTGGCTTCAATCTTTTTAAATGAAGGGACCAAAGTACTTTGGAAATTGCAGTCTATCCCTGCCCCCCAGCAGAGGCTTTACAGTTCCGACAGTATTCAACTATTTTTGAACTATTTTGATTTTTGATTAAATCCTTTGATTCGATTGTAAATAAGATATATTGATTTTCTTCAAGGCATAGTACAAACTTGCTAGCATGAGCATACATGTATAGAGGATCAAACTGGGTTTCAACGTAAATTAAAAATAGAAAAATAGAAAAGGATTTTCTGACATGCATGGATATCTTAATTTCTCTTCAAGCTGAGCTATTTATCTCTAAGTCCTTTAATGAAAAGGATGATAAATAAGGCAGTATTCAATCTCTTATGTTTTATTCTCTCTTCCCTTTGTCTTCTTCTCCTGATTTGTATTAGTGCAAGAAAAGATTTGGGCCTTTTGGTTTTAAAGAAGAATTTTTGGTATCGGAACTCTTGACATTGAAAATCACTTGCATCAAAGGACAGACAACAGCTTCTCTGACCTATCCTAATCTGGTACCAGAGGATGTTATGTCACTATGAAATGTTGTTTAAACTGTAATATTAAACCTTTTGGAAAAATAGTCATTTGTTGCTATTGTTTTTCACCCTCTCTCCAAGTGCAGAGGTAGTATCTTCTTTATATTACAATGAGAGTTTCATCGTGCCTTTCTATTGTGCAATGGCAAAGGAGTATGTTCTGTAGTCCACTGTCATTCAAAAATGTCTGTAGTTCTTCTCAGATACTTTGAAGTCAAAGAAATTATACAACAGATGCTGAGCTGAAAACTAGGAGGTATATAAATATTCTAAGTGTCACTTAAACTTAAGTAACACTTAAACTTAAGTTTAGGTTTGACTTGGTGTCAACCAGGACTCCCAGGTCCCCTCTCTGCGGAGCTACTAAGTTTAAGTGTCACTTAAACTTAAGTTCCTTAGGAACTTAAGGAAGCATTTCTTCAGTTGCCTATTATTTGCTGTTCTTTTAGTCCAATCTCTATGATAGATGACTGGAGCTGTGCAAATTAAATACAATTTTTTAAAAAGCTCATCATTTTCAATACATCTTTTTTCCCAATAGACTTATTTATTTTCAAAACAATATATCCTTTCTTGATTAAAATCAATAAATATTTTATTATACATTTTACATCTTAATTTCTTGTTGCCGGTGACAACTACAGAAGGAGTTAATATAAACAACCTTGGAGAATTAACTTAGTGTCTTAATTTTTCTTTGCCACACTAGGATATTATTGGCTCTGTTCGTGCCTACCTCAGTAGACACATGATCAGGCCAGATGGGTTTTCTTATGTTCTAATTTATCTTTACATGAGAATTCTGGGACAAGAGGAATTTCATGATTGGCTACATCATCTCTTTATCAATCACTACCTATTTATCTAGCAATCATAATTTGCCATTGTTAGTTATTCCTTAAGAATATTTTAAAAAACAAATTCTGGAAAAGTCTTATTTTTCTGGCCCCAGGTTTGTTATAATCAGGAACTATGGGTCCAACAGTTGTCGGAGGATTAGAAAACATAGAGTATAAGGAGGATTGCAGTGGTATGATCTAGAAAGAGAAGATCGAAAGGAAAACGCCTTTAGATGGTAAACAGTAGTTTCTAAAATGGCAGAATTTTTCTATTCTCTTTGTCTCCTGTGCCTAAGATAGATAGTGGGTTTAAAGAATAACAAGGAAGACTCAGGTGAGATTCAGGGAAAAACTTTCTCATGGTAGGGAGTTCTGAGTTAGGAAGCCTATAAAATTTCCATTACTGGAGGTACTTAGTAAAATATTATGAAACAATTTGCTGGGACAGACATTTGCAGAAACAGGGCAAGGAAAAGGGTAGTAGAGTAGAGAGGAAGTGGGATCAGCCTGGGAGTTTGAAATTGTCTAAGTAAGAGAGATTGGGTAGAATTTTATGTCTGCAATTAAGAATTCAAATAGTGTTTGCTATACTTGATGCAGAGAAATGCTACTACTTCTCATATCACTATTTTTTTGGGAAAGGACTTTTTTCAAATTTTTTTGAAACTCATCCATTGTTTTAAGCAGTCATATGTGAAAAAAGTCATATATAAAGGAATAAGAATTAATATTTTGCCTAGACCACAGCTGAACTGTCCATGTTACCTTAGTAGTTTACATAAGGAAAGCTTTCTAGATCATTATACATTTTGATGTTTGATTTCTTCTTTTGATTTGTTTTCCTAAAACTATTATAATACTTACAGTGACACAATAACTATAGGTGAAAAGAGAGAAACCTAGGAATGCTGTTTTATAAAGCTCAAAATTCGTAAATATTCACATGTTGCAAAAGTCTTTCTAGCACTTGCACTTGCTGCTTTCCTGTTTTAGATCCTTAGGTTACTGTCTAACCCGTATGCCGTAAGAGAAGTCTACTTTCTCCCTCAATCCATTTTATTAAAATTTAGACGCAAGTTGCACTCCAGATATGAGCAGAAAAAATAGTATTTACTTTTATAAAGAAAAGTCAATACCTGTGGCAGAGATCAACAGAACAGCTTTGGAAAGATGACTAAATTACCTAAAAAATTACATGCCATGAAAAGGACTGATGATTTCAAGGGGAATAGTCAGAATAAGAAACCAGTCACCTCTTAAAATAAAAAGATTCAGTTATGATTATATTGAAACAATATGAAAAGTATCACGATTTTTCTGTAGGTTGTGAAGAAGTCTTAGGTTTCAGTTTGTTACTTTGTAGATAAAAGCCATTCTTCCATATACAAATAGTGAAAAGTTTTGAGAAATTCAAGCTGTTTCATATTATTTTGGTGGTGTCTCAAGACACTCTTCCAAGTGCAGACTGATTTTATCTCTTTTTTTTTATACTCATCCCCCAAACTCTCATGTTTTAATTGCTGAATGAAGAGATGATGCCGTTGAGATGCTTAATCACTCGTAGTCAAGGATACCAATATCACAGTGGAGAGGGATGAGTTAAATTTAGCAGATGTGTAACAGACAAGCATGTACATAAGCACTCCTTATTACATATTTCTCAGTGTGCTCCACGGCTACTGGCAAGAAAATATATCATGTGCCAAAGAATGAGTAACAGAGATTTGTGTGAATTGTGAGTGCCAGGGAAGGTCTAATTATAGCCTGTGAAAGCCCAAACAATGGGGTAAAGAACAAGAGAAACATTCTCTCAAACCAAAGATGGGTTAATGAGTCTGGAGAGGGCTGAAAACAAAGTAAATATTAATATTCACTGAAATTCCTGCATGGGCAACAACATATGGACAAAGAACTGGCCTATATCTCTGGAAAGGAAGGCCTGGCCATGATGTGAAGCAGGATTAAGGGAACTTGACCTGAGCAAAAGAGACTCCAATGTTTTAAGTTTAAAATTGTGTGGTTAAGCTAAGCTGGAAACAGGGAAGGAGCAGCTTTTGCCTAACTAAAAAAAAATCTGAAATGTACTTCCAACATACAGAATAAGGCAGCAGATGGAGTTGCTAGGAGACAGAAGGCAAAGAACAAGACGAGTTTGAATATGCTCTAGCGTCTCTGCACAATAGGAAAGAGGGCCAGAGCTACAGACTTCGCCATCATTACAAGTAATGAAATTTAATCTTTGTGCTAAGCAGGGAAATGATAGATTGGAAGAATTTTCCTTAAAAGTCTGTGAGAAAGATATGGGATAATAAGTGCTGTTCTATGGGTGATTCTGAAACCTCATAGGGTAATTCAGCTGTGAAGGGACCTCGTGGTGTCTCTAATCTAACCTCCTGCCCAAGGAAAGGAGATCTCCAAGCCAGACTAGGTGGCTCAGGGCATAGTCTGGCTAGGTTTTGAAAATCTCTGAGGAGTGAGATGGCAAAGTCTCTTTGGGCAACATATACACAGCTTGGCTTGCTTCTTGGAGAGGAAGGACTTTTCTTATGCCCAGCCTGAGTCTGTCCGGTTTTGAAAGATGCCATTTTTTTTCTTGTTCTCCCTCTGTGCACTGTTGTAATGAGCCTGTCTTAGTCTCCTGTCTGACCTTTCTGTAGGTACTGAGGTGGCTGTGAGGTCCCCTTGCAGCCCTCCCTCCTCCAAAGTGAACCAGCTCCAGCCTCTTAGCATCTCCTCAAAGGGCAAGTACTCTAATCCTGACCGTTCTCATAGCCCTCCCTAAACACATCCCACTTAACTGAAGTCTTTCCCATACTGGGGATTTTATAATGGATGTAGTACTGTAAATGTGATTTAAAGAGGGATAAATCCTTATATCATGTTCCTCAATCTGCTCATTCCACTCCTCTTCCTACAGCCATCTTTGATGCTAGGGTATTGCTGGCTGTGCAAAGCACATATGGAGCATATATGCACAGCTTGCATATATGAACAGCTCCCACTGTGTCCAGTTTTGATCCCCCTTTACCTACTTTTATAGTTGGCTAAATGACATAAGAGAAAGAAGATGGTGCAAGGACGAAGATGCTTGCAGGACGAGATGTGAAATAACACCAAAACCTGTTTGAGAAATTCTCTTGGGAAAGATAAAATTACTGAAACCCCAAATTTCAGTAGGCTTTGACTACAAAAAACTTGGAAGGAAAAAGATTCAGTAATACATTCCTGGATCAATTTTTCAAAGGCTTTACAGACTACAAAATTAGAAGGCCATTGAATTTCAAGACAGATATATCTGAAGAACCTAGAAAGTCAGTGAATGATTGATAAATCAGAGACTTAATCAGTTCTATGAGCAGAGAGAAAGACAGCCAATAAAAAGAGGGAAAACCCCTTAGCAGTTTTTCTAAGAGAGCACAAAGCAGTTGGGAAAAAAATCTTCATTAAATATGAGATTTAAGACTATAATTTAAGACTATAAAAGATTATAGACAGTTGTTCAGAGTTTTGAGGGAGAAATAAGACAAATTCAAAATCTCTAAATAAACCCCAAATTCAATTCTATTATATTCCTGTTAAAAAGGAAAAAAGAAAAAAAGAAGGGATTGTAAACTCAGGTTAAATCAAACAATCCAGTAGAGAAAGCTAGTTCTCTAATAAATTCTGAAATGATTATTTTAAATAAGAAATAAAGATGTAAGGCATTTTGAAAATAAAATAATTCCAAATGATGCTGTATTAACCTACATTAATAATGGAAGCAGTATACAAAAAAAATGTTATACAGTAAAAGAAAGCAAAAGTACAATATTGTGCAGCCTCAATTTACATTACAGTACTGATTGGAGAAATCTTTGCTGGAAGAAACTGGTGAGTGAAAGGAAAAATGTGATGTAATTAATGTCTGAGTTTTAACACACTATTGCAATAATCATCTTGCTATTGCTTTAAATATTTATGCCAAAGAGGTTGGACTATAATTTCTTTCACATAGATTGCAAAATATTCCATAAAACTACAAAGATTATTTTTTGTTCTTCTTGTTTTTGTTTGTTTTTTCTTTTCTTTTTTTTTAAATGTGTTGGATTTAGGAAGTATCTGGTAGTTTTCTGTAGAGTTCAGTGTTATCATCTAATCATAATTGTTAATGACCTAAAAACAAGTCCTTGAACAAGGGATGTCTGGTATGTTTGTGTTGTTGTCAGGCAAGATGTTGCAAACATTACAGAGCTCCCATATATGGGAGTGAAATGAAGAGTGAAATTAATTTAGAAATAAGAATAGAAAAAATAATGAAAATATTTTTAGATCCTGAAAAAAAATGCAGGTAATATCAGGTTTGGATAAAACCACAAAGCTCACAGAGAATGGAAAAGAGTTGGAAACCCACAGCTGAGTGGGGAGAAGTTTACATCTTCAAACAAGAAGACATAATCTGTGCAATACGGGAATTTGCTCTCTGCATCATGCCTTGGAGCAATGCTGCTTAACCAAACCTGATCTGCAGCATTCAGCACAGAGCACTGCAGAGCAACAAAAAGCAAACAAACAACAGAAAAAGGAACAAAATTAGTATCTTGTTGATACTAGTCCTGAAACTATCTGTAAGAGTCAGGAGGAAATAAGCTTCAGCTCTCGGCATGGCCAGACTTCTCTCAGTTGGATGCACTGGGCAAGTGATGACTGCAACTGCGCTGGTGCCATTGTCTGCACCAGGAATCATCTCCTGTTCCTCAAGCCAGAGCTGCATCCTGTGGCTCACACCTCTCTCCAACCTCATCCCTGGTGCCTGGTGTTTGCAATGATCTCTACTGCAGCAGCTATCCCTTTGCATCCACTCTCAAGTACCTCTAGAGCTGCCATATTTGTGCCCTTTGTCCCAAGGTATGTTCGCACAAGGAACTATGCAGTATGACAGCTCCCCGCCTTGCAGAATGGTGCCTGGAGGCTGGGCCAGGTGGAGGTAGCAAGAGCTGGCTCCTTTCCACCTGTAATGCCTATTGGAGTTGGCTCTGAAATGAGCTCAGCCCTGAATGAGGGCCAAGTTTTGGCTGGGTGGACACCAAGTAGTTCCACCCCACTGGGGATGCAGCATGTGCACCTGGCGAGCAGCAGCACTCTGAGCTGACTGCTTAAATGTGCCCCAAATCTGTGTTTACCTTGTGCTTTCACTCACTCATAACCACCTGGCCTGTCTTCAAGGTGAAAATACACAGTTAGTCTAGGAAAGCAAGAGATCACAGTATTTCTTGTGATGCTGGAAGCCATCTTTCTGCTAATTTTTAGGTATCCTGGTATAAAGGAACATAAATATTTACAATGTAGTCATAGGCTTATGTAATGTAAATATGCTAATCCAAAACTGGTAGATAAATATTTTAAAAAGATCCAGCGCCAGAATGCATGCCTATTTAAAATCAAAACAGAAAATAAGCAGCTATTATTTTTCCTCACCTTGTTATCCAGTGGCATTACATCTATTGCTTAAAAAAAGATACAGGATATCTATGTCATGTTTCAATTAGATAAAATAAAAAATAAGCTGTGTAGTAAGAGCGCTTTGCAGTGCTGGCATTCACGGTGGCAGGGACAAGCTTGCCAAGTGCTCACCATAGCGTTCACTGAGTGAAGTGTGGGGGACCGAATAAGCCCTGCCCATTCCTCACACCTTGAGGGAGCAGAGAGTGGAGGATGGAGTCAAAATATCCCTTTGTGCTCTGTGGTTTGAGAGCTGCTCTTGCCTTTGTTACCATCTCTGCGTAGTCCCCTGAACTGTAGTAGGTTTTACACTGTTTTCCAAAGATTAATATTGGTCCTATGTTGAACAAGTGATGAAAGCAAAACAGGCAATTGATTAGGAAATGCCACTAAGCCAAATATTTTACCTGATTGGAGTGATATCTAATGGTTCCATCTGCTGGAATGTGGTGGTTCCCTTCTGCACCCCTATCAGCTGGGAGTTGAGATGGTGGACAACGGTGTGTGCTGGGTTTGCTGACGGTCTTGGAGTGGGGATGTGGGTGGCTGGGCATTCAGTGAAGCCTGGGAGCTGTAGTGCATTCCCAGGTGCATCTCCAGAGAATATTTCAGATCTGAAACACTCCTTAGAGCTGAGTCTCTAAATCAACCACAAGAGGACCTCGAGATACATCAGTTAAATGCTCAGAGAGAGGAAGGGTGAATTCAGTACACCCAAATCTGAGGAGAACAGAAGAAATGAATTTCAGACCCACTGCTCTATGTTGATATAAGCAGTGAAAACTTGATGTGTGAGATCCAGAAAAGTCATCAGTCTGAGCAGACTTTAATTCAAAGTGGATGCATTCCTTCATTTAAAGAATGAAGTCATACAATGGAGATGTTCTCCCTGTTTCCTCTCATTTCAACATGTGCCTGAGCACTGAGAAACCAAGCTGCAGATCTCTCCTTTGCTAAGGTCAAACCCACCTTCTTCGCCTCCCAGATAAATTCTCTCATTCGCAGCCATTGGGGAAGTTAGGCAAAGAAAGTAGTTGGAGTGACACTTGGGATAGCTGTGCAAAGTAAACTAACAAAGGACTTTAAAAAGGAACAAGGTGCCTGGCAAGTCTAGATACTTTCTAGGTTAGAGAGAAGTAAAACTGCAGATTAGGTATTTCAGCTTTGGATACAGAGTCACAGGCTCTGTCAAAGCTCTGCTTTGCTTATTCCACCCCCAACTCCTTAGGCCGAGAGAGAACTGATTGCTCCTGAAGGATGTCCATCGTGACACAGTCTATACAGACACCTTTGGTGCATCTGCAGCACCTGGTCCTGTGCAGCCTGCATTCATTTGCACCTCATCTCCTTGTGATATGAAATCATGAGAAGCTGACTCAGATGTGTCAGCATTAGATTTGCTCTGCAGGGTGACAGAGAGCTTCCCTGCAGAGCTGAGCTCGACAGCAGGGCTGTCAGCAATATAGCAGGTGGTGTGTCGAGTTGCCCTGGTAATTCAGGACATGTATTTTCTCTTTTCTGACCGCACTAAACTCATGCTCAAGATATGTCTGTCAGATCGAATATTTCTTGTTCCTCTTTTAGGAAACAGAAGTTGCTTAGGGGCACCTACATTCCCCAAATATACCTATTATCTTTGCTTTGAGATGTGGCTGGGAGTTGTTATATGGGTGTGGTATTTTAATCAAGACACGACGTGGAGGAAGCCATTTCATCCAGCAGTATGAAATGCTTTAAGAGCTTTTATCTTTCCTTAGAATCTACCATGTAATTTAGCAGTGCGAACACCGTTGCAGAACAGGTTGGTGCAAGAAATGAAGAAACTTCAGTCAAACTTCAGATGAAATCAACATTCAACTTAGTTCACTTTATTTATAAAAGGAAAATGTCCTCATCATTTTTGGGATAAAGTCATGCAAAATGTTTCTGTTTGTCTGGGGATTGAATTATCACCTAGCAGAAATAGCTGTTAATATCTATTAGTAACCAAGTGTGGAAAAAAATGAAATTTATTTTCTCTTGATAAAATGAGAGAAACATTGAAAAATAACATTTCATCTATCTTAATGAATTCCTAAAAATATGGGCAGCCTATATCCCACTTTTCTGCCTTACTTATGCTAAGAATGGATAGAGGGAAGGTATTTAATAATGAGTCAATTTTTTTTTTCATTTACAAGTCTATTGAAAATAATCCTTATTTGTTTTAAATAATTTCTGAGGGAATTATTCAAATGTGTAATGATATATAACTAACCTCCCTTTTCTGGGAGAAAAAACATTTAATAAAATTGGTGAGTCCTGCTACTCTGGTTTTCATTTGTCTTCTTTCTGTAGCTTCAGGGTTGGTGAACTTTTTTCAGCAAATTCAAATTATGAAAGAGATTTATTTTTGCCACTAAACTTGCTTCTTGGCTTTGTTTACACACAGCAAAACAATTTTTACCTGATTTTAAAGTCATCTTTAGCTCTATAAAAACTGGTCTCACTATTCTTTTTGAATAAAACAAGTATGTAGTAATAAAGAAGTGGTTTGCATCTGTGATATATCTTTGTCTTAAATATACGGGACTAATTTGCATATTCTCAGAGCCACAGCAGTCTGCCTTCCTATATTTGTCTAAATGCTGCAGTAGATTTTAATTTTCTCCTTACTATTGAGTTTGATTATCCCTTGAACCATAATACCAGTCTGTCTAACAAGTTGGCATCGTTGGGGGAGCTTGCTCTGCTCTTTGAATTTATGTCCACGACTTGGCAAGCCACAATCTGGCTTGATGCAATACATCT
>JAUBOD010001106.1:433635-489227 GCA_032353885.1 Nothura maculosa | reverse complement strand
CTCAGAGCCACAGCAGTCTGCCTTCCTATATTTGTCTAAATGCTGCAGTAGATTTTAATTTTCTCCTTACTATTGAGCTTGATTATCCCTTGAGCCATAATACCAGTCTCTCTCTTTGGGGGAGCTTGCTCTGCTCTTTGAATTTATGTCCACGACTTGGCAAGCCACAATCTGGCTTGATGCAATACATCTCTTGAAGGTGTGGAAAATAGTTGACCATAAAAATAAAGTATTAGGAAAAAAAAAAAAAAAACCAAAAAACTTTAGTCTTCAAAATATGGAACACATCTGCAAATGTTGTGGGTTAGAAAAATCCTTAGAATTTAAATGCATAAAATGTGCTGGAGGCCTCTGTTTCCCTTCTCCTCTGCTACAGTCAGAGCAGTCCTCCACTTACCACGCACAGGGTCTAAAATGAGTTTTTACCTCCTTAAATATGCCAAGATCTTGTGTTAGGAGTATCAGGAACGTTACCCCACACCTAGCCATAAATGTGACAGCATTTTTCCTCTCAAATCATGACGCAAGTCTGCTCCTAACGCACCAGAACAGCCTGTAAGGCAGGATTTCCAGCACAGCCAGGGTCCCTGCTCTGCTCCTCTAGCTGGTTCATAGGGCTGCTCTTCTTCATAGAACAGAAATCTGAAGGACAAGATTGTTATGTTTGAGCTACTTATTGGGAAAAAGTTCCTAGTTCTTCCTAACTCTATACCTACACCTAGGATCTTTTGGGGAGTTTGCTGCATGGCCTGGGAAAGGCCATGTCTTGAGGCCTCCTCAGAGTTTTATCAGGGTCTGTATTTTTTACCAATGTGGGCATGAAACTGTTTTTTTTTGTCTTTTTTTAAGAATATTTGTTGATATCCTGGATCCATGATTTCCTCTGGAGCTGGTGGAGGCATCTCCAATTGGGATTCTTCTTCTTACCCAATAGCTTAGGGAAACAGGTTTTAGTGTCCTCAGCAGGCGAGACTTTCTCACAGGTAGGTCCATTTGCCAAAGATTGATTTCTGCTGACACCTATTAGCAAAATCTTATCTCTTTGCAGGAGGCAAGCAGTATTATTTCCTGCATTTAAGAAAGAGCAGGTTAACAGGCTGTTTTCCAATGCAATACTGAGAGCTGAGGTAGCAATTTACCTCAGCCCTTCAGTAACCAATTTAATCCTGTGAACTGACAGCTGAATCACAAAGCTGAAGTGTAAAAAAATCGATCTTTTTACTGAATTAAGGCATAGTTTGCATAATAGCCAACCTCTAAGATTTTTACGTCTAATTTTATCATGGTCTTTAAGTGTTTGGTGAGAAGGGCAGAGTCATGCTCTCATGTCTCATGATGGGGCATATTAGTCACTGAGTCCAAAGGTGGGAGAAGCAAGCAAGATGTTTCTAATTCACCCTGAAAACTGCAGTTCGTAAAAATGACTGTAGATCATTTAATTCATTCCAGGCCTTTCAGATTTAAGGCACCAGAATAAATACACTTTTGGAGATGATGTTCTGGAAGTGTTTATTTCTTTTTGGGAATGCTCCTTAATTTTATCTGCTACCAGTTTCTTCGCTCCCTCTAATGTTGTTTTTATGCCAAATTGACACTTGGCCATGTTGTCTATTGGGATCTAACACTGGCATGTCAGGTGAAAAGGAAAAAAGCCAGTCAGAGTTTCCCTGTGGTAACACACACACATAGCAGTCTGTTCTTTCACTGACCTTACCCGTTACTCCCGAGACAGAACTGTTATATTCACTTGCATCACTACTGATAATATCAGTTACAGAATTATGCAGCTTTTTTAAAAAAATATTTTATGTCTTCTGTCCTATCATGAGAGGAAAACACCCATGAAAACTGCCCTAAAACATTGTTGATGATTTAATTTTCTGGAACCAAGCTTCCTTCTTTTTCTTCCTTCCATCCATCCATTCACACTGAATATTTTTCAGGAGATGGACTGAGGCAGAGGAGTAGAGTATATGCAGTGGGACCCAGATTTGGCAGTGAGTGCCTATACAATTGGCTTAAATAAAGCGCTTGGTGTATTCTGTTTCTAAAACAGACACTAAGAATTTTACCTGTGTGTATGAACTTTTTTCTAAGAGTCTCTTCATAAAAACTGCTATGATGATCTCTGGTGAAATTCCTTCAAATGGTGTTTATAAGGTCTTAAAGAATGAGAGGATGGGATTAATTCCTCCTTCGATTTATTTTGAGTTTTAGCCTTTTGACTGGCAGAAATGCAATGTTCATTACTTTGGAGAGAGATGAACGCATCTGCAAATCTGTTAGAGTTAAGTAACAGAGTATTGCTTGCACAAGCTGTAATTTAAAGGTTGAAAAATCTTGCCTCATCTCTGAAATATAAAACCGTAGATGCTCAGTTTTCCAGTACTGTTTTACAAAGCTCTGGGCCAACTCTTAAGCAAATCCTTGCACAGTTCTGTTCAGTTGTTTCAAAGGGAAATTATCTAATTCAATTCACTTATTTCAAGAGGAATTGTTCTGAATATAGTCAAGATAAAAACTATATGTCTTCTTCTTTCAGATTACAGAAATAGAAATGGAAAACTAATATTTTTCAATATGAATTTCCCTCACATGTATGTCTATGTTACTTTGCTCTTAAATATTGTTATATTACCCTAGGTCACTGACTGTAATAGTCATTGGGTTTATACCACAGATAACATGCTTTACAAGCTCTCTCTCCATTATTATTGTGTTTTTTTCTCTTCTTTCTAAAATTTCCTTTAAATCCTATTAGAGGGAGAGGCCCAACCATGTACTTGAGTCCCACATGTCAGTTCCTGTGAGAAGATTTGGATCTGACTACACTTGGAGTTCAGACTCCTATGTAGGCTAAATACCTCTGCTTTCACTTAACTACAGGTAAAGAGTGCTGATTATTTTTGTGTTTGTTACAAAAATATGTGCATACCAAGTAAATTCACGTCGGAGTTCCAATGAAGTGCAATATGCTTGGTATGAGCAGGTATATCTCTGAAAATAGCCCTGTGTAACTATTACCTAGGAGGAAAAGGACTGTGTTAACACAGCAACGGCCCGGACTAATTGGTCCTCCCTCTGAGGAAGGGCTAGTGCTTCACAGATGCTGCTAAACAGCTTTTCATCTAAAAAAAATTCAGCTGAAATATCTTTTCCCAGCAGTGTGATTCATATATACACATATCTAGCCATACTTGGGCAGAGGAAAATTATTTTCTCCTCTCATAAAGCTAATTTACATCAGGATGCTAGTGCTGCCCTACATTTATCCCAGAGTCCAGTGCCACACCGTAGTTTGCAAATGTAAGTTTGGCTGTAGGCTCCAGGTCAACCGGAGCAATCTGAACATTTCCCTTGGTGAAGTGGGTGAATATAGGTGGGTTCATGCTCACATCTTTGTGTCTTACAGGCCAGACAAAACCTTTAGTCCTGGGACACAGGGCTCAGTCTTTAGAGAGGGTAAGAGGCAGATAAATCACATCCACTCAAGTTTGCCAAGCTCTCCGTGGTTTGGAAGGACGCTAGGTCAAACATTGATTTCTCCATGATTTGGTCATTTTTGTTCTCTTTCCACTACTAAGGGTAAATGATTTTTCCTTTGGGCAGCTAAACAAGGCAAGTAGTTGGCAATGTCTTGCAAATCAAATTCAAATAACTTTTATTTGATAGCAAAAGTTTGGCTGCTGCCTGCTGAAATGAAAGCTTAGCTTGCAGATAGAAGTCAGCACCCCACTTGCTGCAGGAGCAACTCAGGAGCTGCAAAGAAAAGGGAGCACAGATTTCTACTATAGCAAAAAAAAAGAACATTTAAACAACAAAAATACATGGAGCATGTCAATCTGGAGGCTGTTACATTCTTTGTAATATTGATGGAAACCTTTTCTTTTTTTCAGTCAGCTCCATGAGGAAGCGAAAAATTTATAAAAGCCTTCCCCACCCTTTCATACTCCCAAAAAAGTATACACTAAATTTTAATAGTGAATGTATTCTCTAGTCTGTGTCTCTGTTAAACCGGCTATTTTAACACTCAGCTGTCTTCATTTTCTATCTGTAAAGCTATTTGTATACAGCATTGCCACATACATGTTATTCTATCTTTCTGTGTTGTTCTATACTTCTGTGTTTTTTTAGAGGGATTCACTCCACATGTTGCATTCTTGGGAAATGTTTGCAGAACTTTTCCTTTGCCAGTCAACATCTAGACTGTGCTGCTGTTCACTGCACAGGGAAAGGGTGGCATCTCCACCTGCCTGTAAACAAGAGTCGTGGCTTCCTGCCCCATCTGAACAACTCTGCTTTACTGCCATCTACCAGCTGTCCTATTCAGTATTCACTGTTCCCACCTTGACTCCAGATGTCTGTCTCCTCTTGTTTTTTAGTCCATGCCCACCACAAAGCGGGCACTACTGTGTTTTACAGCCCATGCTGACTATAGCACTTAAAGCCATTGTTGGCTATAGCCTTTGGCTACATCTACAGTGCTAGAAAGAGAGGGCAAGGGACCAATTCCTGATCCCGTGGTCAAGTGTCACACACTGTCATGTGTCCATATGACCTGTGCCTTGTCCATCCTCTCACAGGTTTGTTTGGGAAGGTCCAGAGAACAGCCCAGGGGTCATCAAAATCTAGGCAACCTGTGGGGACCCTGTGCAGACCGCCACACCTTAGCCCTATTTCTTTAGCACTGTGGAGCATTCTTTGAGGGTAGTTCAATACTCGGTCTTAAATGGGTAATAGAACAAAAAGAAAAGCAATAATACATAAGAGAAGTACCAGATCCAAATAAACAAAGGAAAAGCAAATCCTTTCTTTAATCTCAAGTAGAGAGATGCATCTAACTTTATAAAATGTTTTTTTTCAGCAGTTTATTGAGAAGCAAAATAGCATAGCCAGGTAGAACGAGTAACCCAGCACTGAAATAATTTATTTGCGACATTCTCACCCAGATGGCTTATTTAGAAGGCATGAGTATTTTTAAGCATGTAGGTTTTTTTTCACTATCTATTCTTTAGTTTTGTAGATGAACTGTCCCACAGTCAAAATAATACTCTATTTTCTATCAGGGTAAAAACCTGCTTTTTTAATCAACATTTTTCTTTATTTGTTTCTATATTTCTATGCAACTTGAAATTTGATTATGTTGTTTATTAAATGCAACAATGAATAACCTGAGATAATCTGTTTCTATAGCAGTAGTATCTCAGCATGCAGCAAGTACTGTTACTACAATGTTTACTTTTAAACAAAAATAACACAATCATAAATAGCTTTTTCAGAGCATTTCTATTAGTGATTAATTCCATCATATCATTAAGATGCATAAATAAAGAAAATATTTTTAATCCAGAACAAATCACTGAAATAGATTTAGGCACCTAGTTCTTTTTCAGCAACACGAGGTCTGAAGCATCATTGTATCTGCTATATCAGTAGCCTTTGCATGATTTATTAATGCTTCCCTAAAAGACAGTGATGTAACTGTCCATCCTCTGCCTTTTTCTATAAGGAGAAAAAGCAAATTGCAAGTGCTGTCCTCATCAGCTGGCTCCCATCCAATCATTCCAACCGGCATCAGGGAAATGAATTTAAAAGGCCAAGAACTGGGCGTTAACTTCTTCCACATGTCAGTGGAGCAGGCAGAGAAATCAAGCCAATCAGTCAAACCCCTGCAGCCCTTTTCCCTGTCAGAGTGGGAGGAGACGGTGAGATCACCAACTCCGCGCAGGCAAAGGGCCCGGTTGATTTCTTTGTCTGCTAGCCTGTGTGCTCACCCTAGCCCACGCAAGCTGGAAACATTGGGAAACATCTCCCCATCCACGGGGAACAAGCCCGGCAATGCACTCGTGGTGCTGCTTGACCTCCATAAGCGTGATTTCTTCTCACATCACACCTGTGGAAAGAAGCGGGTTTGTTGTTTGAGTGATGCATGGCTTTGATTTGTGAGGTTAGGAGTTTGAGCCATGCCCCTGAGAAAACTGGGAGTAATTATTCCCTTCTGTTTCAGGCCAGCTTTGTTTGCGGCAGATGTTTTGAGCTCCTCTTGCTCCCCCTAAGTCTGGCACTTGCCCTTTTTGGCTTGCAGTGGCTTTGGATGTGTCCCTGTAGTTCTGCAGAACTGGAGCAGGCCAGTTTAATGCTGAGCTGCTTTGAAAGAGTTCCACCTGCTCAAGTCAAAGTTTCCATCTTTTTGTCAAGGTATTAAAGGACCACATTCCATTGGATCATATTTCATTGTAGGGCTACCTGAGTTGGCATATTCTTTCCTCAAAATCTTTAGTTGAAAACAAAAGTAGTCTATGTCGATGTATAGATACATACACACACACATATATATATACACATAGAAAAAAAACCACTTAGTTATTAAATAGCTAGTAAGAATGGTCCAGTAGCCTCCTTCATTCCAGCTTTGCAATAAATTGTTTTTAAGCAGCACCAGTTGGAAATTACAGCAATAATTTTCTTTTTTTGTTTTTAAAAATACTGTGGTTATTCTGAATCAAGATTAAAATGCTGCTTGGTGGCTGCTTGCTTCTTTTTTTTAGTAGCAATTATTTTGAGTGTGTGATAATACTTGTTAGCGACTGTGTATGCTCTAAACTTTCCACTCCTTGATGTGTTCTTGAAATTCTGCCATTTTGCAAGAGGTGCAGAGTCAAAGGTCTTGGCTGGGTAATGGAGGTCTGGCATTTTAACACGAACATTAACATTAATATTAACATTAACATGTCCTGAATTGCTGCCCTGGAGTCACAGACTTGCAGGTAGTGGATATTCTGCAGAATTACATTAATAGTTAACTGACATTAAATAGGCACCCCTGCAAGGGTACTGTCTTACCGAAATGCTGTTACTTGCATTACATGTGAAAAGCTTACTAAAGTATTCACTAGAATTTTGTGATCAGCTCTGTTAAAACTCTAAGGTATTTTTAGTTATGAACCATTTTGATAGAAAATTACTGTCAGTGCAGTAAGTGTTGTTTTCTGGGCTCTTCATCGAGCTTTGGAGGAAGTAATCATTTTTTTGCTTGTGCAACAACATTACAAACTACACAATCCAAGACTGCTATATATGTTATTATAGTGATATTATTCAGTCTATTGAAATAATCCAAGTGATTTGATGCAGAGACTCAATTAAGCACAATGAGCGTTTACAGTGTGGACTCATGCATGCATCTATGTACGTAGAGTTCCTAATGAGCTATTTTGAATACCTTTATATATGAAGATGAGGTCCAGCCTCCAAAAACTAAGCAAACAATGGATATGGATAAACTATGGTTAAACTATTTTTGGCTTTAGATAAGGCTTTTACTTCCAAAAGTGTCCTATAGGCAGCAGCACTACATCTAAAATGTTTATGTTTTAATGAAGGGCAGTCAAACTTTTTGACAATGAAAGGAGAGATTAGTTTATTGATGTTTGCTCAAGGATGAAAGAGCAAATAAATTTTACAGTATGAAAGTTTGAAAGTTTGAAAGTTTGATGAAATGATCCGAGGCCCATTTTAGGATTGTCCCATGGTCTGCCAATTTGATCATCTGCTTTGAATAATGAGAAAAAATTGTTATGCTTTGCATACACATTCTTCAAACAACTGCATTTACACATATATCATTTCTATAAAGATTCAGTTTCCTGTTATCTATAGGAAAGAAGAATCTATACCTCACTATTTGATAAAATACAGTTTAAGCTCTGCCTGAAAAAAAATCTTCAATAAAAAAATTCAAAATATTAAAAAAAAATCCATAGTCAATCTAACACTCTGTTCTACAAGATGTCAGACTAATGACCAAAGTGTTTCCTTTCCGGATTTTAATTTATGATTCTACAGACTCATTAGTGAATGAGCAAGTGATATAAGTAACCACTCATGATGAAATCCTAACATCGTGGAAGACAGACTTCTCATTTCTTTAAATCCATTATCTTAATTTCTCCTGAAGTTTCTTTAATAGGCATTCTGCAAAACATGTTTGTTTCCATTTGCTTGGTTTACTGGGGAGAAAAGGGTTAGGTTTTGCCTGACAAAACATATGTCTATATAAGTCTTTTTCTGTCTTGGTTCAGCTTATTTCCATATGAGTAAGGAACTTGGAAATACGAGATTCCTCATGTTCTGTTTGTCTATTGAATATATTCCTCTAACATTTTACATGCAAAATTCCAGTTTTATGCCAGCAATTAGTAGTGTCATGTGAGTGGATGCAGAATCCTGCTGGGCATCTGCTTAAAATACTCTTTGTTTACAGGAGAGATTTTACAGCACCAGGACTCTTGTAATGTGTGATATTAACCTGGGAAAACAAATTGCTATCCCTGCAATATGTAACATAGAGAATGCAGCTGAATGGCTGTCACTTCAAGGCAGCTATTAAAAAAGAAAACTTAGGGCATAAAAAATTCAGATTGCACTATTAGCTGCAATTTATCTTCACCAAAAAAAAAAACTTTATTATAAAAGCAGCCTTTTTAAAGGGATGATAGAAACAAGGCAGGGAAATTTGTGAAAAGCTTCTTTTTGGCAGGGAGAGAAGGGAGTGTAAGGAATATTTTTTTCCGTTTGGCAGAAATGATGGAAGAAGAGAGTAAAGAAGGAGCCAGAAGAGTAAGATGGACAGGAAGAAATGAGGCTCTGTAGGAAGCCTCTTCTAAAGCACTGCAGTGTCTTGGGATGACATCATCTGTTGAGGCTGATGGGATTTTACTCCTGGCATTAGTGTAGCCAGGAGGATGTATCTCTTGATGCCTATCAAGGCATCTCTGGATACCTATCACTCAGATGTGACCTTGCAGGCAAAGAAATGACTGTAATTGAAAGTGCCTTGGAAAACAAGAAAAAAAAGCAAAAAAAAAACCCAAAACCAAACAAAGTCATCACATGGTAACATGCCCAGTGGATTTAGCATGAAGGAAAGTCTTTGTGTTTATTGCATCTAAAGTTCATCCAAGTCAAATTTCTGCATCCGATTGCCTTGTTTACAGATCAGGAGGAAAGCTGGGCATGCCTGGATCTATCCCATATGTTGACTCACAACTATCTTCAAGCCAAAACCACTCCTAGTAACACTTTCAGTCACTGACAGCAACTGCCAACCATCAATAATAAGTAACAGCAGAGACACACTTTCAGTCCGCTTCAACCTGAAACTTGAATCTGTGTGGAAGAAGATTTTAGCTACAAGAAATAAGAATTTCAGGAACATCAGGGTTCTCTCTTCAAAAGTATCGATCACTGGCTTTATAAGCTGTGAAAGTGCTTGCATCTGGAAAACTCTCCCTAGCTCTCTGTGCCAAAATTGGTAAGTCTGTGTTACAGCAATAAGCTAGTCTGGGAAACATTGAAATGCTGTTTTATTTCAGAAGGAAAAAAAATTGACTTTCAGTGTTTTCCATATATCCTCTGCTTAATTTACAAGTAGTGTTTCCTCTTTTCCTCCTGCTCTGTGTAAGCTGGGCTCTGGTTGTCAAGAAAACTTCTTTACTTACCACGGCTTTAACACATGGCTTATTTAATTTGGCCTCATTAAACTCAATAAAAATAAACTTTTTATTGTGTTGCAATGAGCTTTTCATTCTAATTATTCTACTTGTGCTGCCTCCTCTGAAAGATAGCTTGAAGGATAAGGACTGAGATGACCATTCTGAAAGGACTAACTAACTGTTCAGGCACCGTGTTCTACAGAATCTTATTTTAGTTAATTTTAAAGAAGCTTTGAGGCAAAATATAATATCTCACTGGTAGGATTAACTAAGGAGCATCTGTACCGACTTCTTCAAAACTCTTAGAAAGTATTAGTTTTTATTTTATAATTAGATTTACATCAAAAAACCCTTCATCACAAGTGGAGTTGGTAGATCTGAGGCACCTACTTGACTTCTGCTGATTGAGTTTATGTTAGTTTTGCTCCAGGGTTTAGAAAGTACATTGAAAAGCATTTAGTCTTTGAACATTGATTTGAAAAACCTAGTAGGGAGAGGGCTATAGTCACTTGAATTGGGAACAATAGGTTCAGTTATTTATCAGGCTTCAATAGATTTCAAGTTCAGCTACAATTTTGACTTGCATTCCACCGGTATGAATACTTACTCTGGCATCTCAGCCAATTGCTTAAGTCACCTCAGGCAATCAAAATATGCCTTAAATTTTTTGTAAACCTGGCCTGCAGTGATAAGAGCTGCCTTCTGTGTGCTATTACTGGGTTAAGAGGTGGGCAAAGAGGCAGAACTTGGGTAAACTCACAGAATGAAACAAAGCTAGATATTGCCGACCAACTGGGCATTCATTAAAAAAGGAAGGATGATTTGGAAGAAGTGAAAATGTTGCTGGAAACATTTTCATTTGTTATGTTTCCATTCTGGATACAAACAAGATACCAAACTCAAAATAATCAGCTTATCAAGAGCCATAAATAAAGATAGAGAGGCCCCTTTCTGCATGTTACGTGCCCCTTGCCAGATTCTTAACCTAGACATTTTAAGCTTTACAAATGGGCACTGTAGGCCAAAATTTTTGAGGTCTTGTAAATTTTGTCTGTATCCTTTGTATCAAATGACCATTTTATGCCAAGGCTGGTGGAAATAAGAGACTGCCCAAGTGTCCAGTCTATGTATGCTTGTTCATAGAATCACAGAACAGTTGAGGCTAGAAGGGACCTGTAGAGATCATCTAGTTCAATCCCCCTGTTCAAGCATAGACACCTTGTTGTGCATCATGGGTATGTTTTGTGGTTTTCAATGAACTGCTGCATCATTCCTGGGTATTTATGTAAGCTTTTACTATAGCTCAATTTTGCATATGGATTTCTTTGAAACCAAGTTTTCCACAAGGAACAAAGTATGAGAAAGATATAGTCAAAGATAAATATAATTTCAGTTCCATTTCTCAAGCTGAGTAGTTTGAAAATGCTAATAAAGAGGCTCATAGAGCTGTGTTACAGGAAGGGCTAGAATTAAAGTGTCTCCTTTCTAGCTGTGCTTTTCTTATTACATATCACGAAGTCAAAGCAAAGCATTAATAATTGATGACAATCCAATAGAAACAGATGAAATCAGCATAGTCTAAGTATATATGCAGTCTCAAGTTATACAAAATTGCAAAAAAAATAGAGAAAAAAATCCTACATGTCCAATTCAGATGCTAATTTCTATTGTAATACTTGAATAATAATCAATAGAAATACATAGGAGCACTCTAAATACATGTATATTTAAAGCCAGTCAGAAAGGAAAGATGATCAAATATGCAAATTTAAGAAGTCTAGAAAGATTAATTTCCCTTCTGCTTGTGTGCAAGAAATAATAATGCTACACGTCCCCAAAGATTCATTTCTCCCGTCTGGGATTTTTGTCATGTGTGTGGAGAAAGCTCCTCCATTTGCTCTGCCGAAGGTTAGGGCATAGCAAACCTCATTTTCGTCGCTCTGTTTCCCCCTACTGTTCAAAGTGCAAACTGCACTAAATTGCAAATATATTCTAGAAATGGTATTTGCAAATCGAGATTGGTCTCAGTTTTGCTGGAATCCACCTTGCAGAGAAATAAACGGATATAGTAAGATTGAGTATTTATTTTACAGGAAAATATTTGCAGCAGCTCTTAGACTGTAGTCCATACACTATTTATTTTGGTATCTCACAGGTGACTTTGCAGTGAAGGTAAAGTCCTGAAGGGGTCACTGAAACAATCTGGAAGCTACCAGGTACACTTGGTTGGATAGTCATTCCTCATATATATGTATACATAAGCCAAGCTATAAAGTATCTTTTTCAATTTATAGCAACCATAATATCTTAATACAAGTGACTGGAGGCCTCAAAAGTTCCATTGTGCTGCAGGGGGAAAATATACGTTTCGTGCTAAATGAGGAAAAAATATTTTTTTGGCAAGATGATATCATGTAACTAGAAGACTTACAGTTTATGGGTAGTATGCTGTGTTGTAAAAAGTGCCAGGAGTCTTATGGACAGGTACAATACATGGATAGACATATAAGGAATATTTTAAGTCACTTTCAGGCTCTAAGGCAAAACAAATTGGGTCTCAGTCTTATACTTGATGAAGGGTTTGAAAGACTGGTTCTGATTATCTCAAACAGCAATATTTTTTAAAAACTCCTGTATTTATTTAGCAAAGTCTATATAGAGCAACTCGGTTTACTCACTTGTTCTTTTAAAGAGAGCAAAATACCTAAACAACTTCTAGCTACCATTTGGCACTAACAGCTACCACCTGAAAAAATCTGGATAGCTATTTCTACAGCTTCTGATGTATAGGAGGAGCTAGGCCACCTGCCTTCAAAATTTGAAATTTGGAGGTTTCCTTTAGGAGAAAAAAAATGCTTCCATGCCTTTTTTTCCCTTGTGAACATAAGGGAAAAAAAGGCATGGAAGCATTTTTTTTTTGCACGTATGAAATGGAAATGAGTCCAGGGCAAATGGAAATTTGCACGTATGAAATGGAAATGAGTCCAGGGCAAGAAAGTGCCAGGCACCAAAGTGCTTGCTTGCCCCCAACCAGACAGGTATGTACACAGAAGTATACATTTATGTGGCTGGAGAAGTCAGAATAAAATATATCTATGGAGCTTACAATTTTCTAGGGACAGACAAGAGATGGGCAGAGATTTTCAGTGCTAGCACTTTGGATTTACCTTTCATTTTATGAGACTGTCTTTTTTTCTAGATTTGACAAGTGAGATCCTAATACTATAGATATGTCTGGAAAGGTCCTTTCTACTGAAATCTGTTTCTGTTTTGATTTACAGACTGCTCATAGTCACAGTAACAAAACAATTTCTTTAGCTTTTTGAAAGCTCCCATGTATAAGGCTCTGCAAGCCAACAATTGTCTATGAGGGCTTGCTATAAAATGGGTCAAATCTAGACCAGTTTTTACTATTCATATATTTTGCTTGCATAGCAAAATCAAACTACGTTTATAGAAAAATTATACTTATTTGGGAAATAATCTTAACTGAATTATTTTGTCAGAGTGGGACTGAGTGATTAGTGACTAGGACTAGTGACCTTCCAAGGGAAAGAAGGAGAAACAAAGCACTACCAGTATTTATATCTGATTATAATACAGGGCAGGCAGAATAAATGCTTTTGAAAGTATGAGAAGCCTTAAAAATGCCGGATGTAATTAAAAGAAATGTGCTCACCTCTAAGCCATCATTTATAATAAAATGGGGACTATTTCTTGCCCCGTCATTATCCAGGGAGATACTTCTGGAAAAAAAAAAAAACAGTTTTCTCTGGAGGATTGTATTTATGCAAATACTTCAAAACTAAATTAGATTAGCCTCGTGCATCCTCTTTAGCCAGGTGTCAATTTTTGTGCCCTGTGATCTTTGGGCTAATGACCATATGGATAAGAATATTTATGTCTTATGGAAGATACTGTAGAAAATTAAACCAATTACTGGAGTTAAAATGGAGGAGGAAGCTGACTTTGAATTTTGTAACATATTTATGAGAATGTCATATTTTAAATCACTCCTGTTACTGTGAAGGATGGTAGAAAGAAAGGCACTTTTGATCAACTTTCTGGATTTAAAACTTGCCACTCTAAAGGAACAGACATACAGATCAGACCACACATTATCCAGGCCACTAATTTGTTTCTGACAGAGCTCAGAGTCAGATGCCTCGAGGAACCTGCAACCAGAAACTGGGGCACTGCCCTCCATGTAGCACAAAGATAATAAAGCTATTCACATACAGAAACAGCCTGCTGAAGACTCATCTCGTGACACCAGAAATAATGAATAAACCCTTCCCAGATTTTTTCTGTCTATTGTACTGAGTGATGCTGAGCTTCGTGAGCTTTCTAGTCTGGTCCTTGCTTATTTTGAAGCCTCAATGTACCAATATATAAGAGCTGCCATGATGGGGGGGCACTGCCCTGGGCTGGGAGACAGCTGAAGGGACCTGATCAGAAACTCGTGGGAGTTGGTATTAGAATGAGCCTCAGCACTCTGTCAGGGGTAAGCCTTGGTCAGGAGAAACCCCTTGGCCCTGTTATTTCAGAACTTTGTCCTTGGTCTTTAGTCACGAGTTTCACTTTGGATCTATGGGGAGAATTTATCAGGGTCTCAGCAAGGATATCAGA
This sequence comes from Nothura maculosa, assembly GCA_032353885.1. Classification (NCBI taxonomy): domain Eukaryota; kingdom Metazoa; phylum Chordata; class Aves; order Tinamiformes; family Tinamidae; genus Nothura; species Nothura maculosa. The sequence goes on along the minus strand of JAUBOD010001106.1, from coordinate 475,104 downwards.
GCAATTAAGGGAAGGTCAGATGAGTCAGGAGTATGCAAGGCATCTGCAAGGAACATGCAGGGAGATACCTGCCACTTTGTCTGGCATCCAAAGCTCTGAGTCAGGTCTTTGCATCCTAAAATGATGCCTGGAGCCAGGGAATCCTGAATATGGAGTTGCCTGAAATTGCCCTTCCCTTTGTAGAGACACTGAAGCCTCATGAATGGAAACATATTTTGTGCAGAGGAAGTCTCACATCTGAACTCTGTTTGTCTGGAACCAGAATCAGACTGATGTCCACTGTCTTTGATTTAATGCACTGATTAAGGATCACTTTCTAAACACAAATTGAAGAGAAAGTAAACTAAAGGACACCATTACCCTGTGCAGGGATCTGCATGAGCAACCCATGGGAGCTGGGACTCCTGTTTGCATCACACTGTGTCACAACCACAGAGAAAACTTGTCATCTGGAACATAAATTCTGTACATGACCCTAATTAAGCTCAGCAAACCAATATTTAATTTTCACAAACATAAAGTTTACTGTGGAAAGAAAGTGTATAAAATAAAGTTTAAAGTTTCCCTTGTTAATATACCATCTGTGAGGACTGCATAATATGTACCCTGCTGAATGTATCAAAGGTGTTATGTATTTTACCTATAATAGTTTTGCTGCTTTGGAACTACTATTTCTCTGTATTCAGACTAACTTAGATGTTTATCATAGACCAAGTTATAATCCTTAATCAGATAAAGTTGAACCTATTTAAATACGATTTGATGCAGGGGGGAGGTGAGAGGTGTTTCCATTTGATTTGTCTGCTCATTTTATTCATCCCTTTTGCTTCTCACACACATCTTTATTTGTTTCAAAAAGCCTCTTGCACATTAATTTCAGCTTTTTGGTTTGTGGTATCCTTTCCGCCTGTGAACATCTTTATAGCGACCTCTGTTGCAGGCAAGGAATGAAACTAAATCACTACATTGCAGTAATTACAATAAATTAATTATAAGGCAGAAATGGAGATAGCTGACATTTCATTGACTTTGTAATAATAGCGTTGTTAATGTTTGTGTGATTACCTCCTTCCTGCTTGTTCATTATTACACGGGGAGTTCAAGAAGGCCCTTAATCTCTATCATAGTTGCCAGACACAGGATGAGGCAAGGATGGGAGGGAAAAAAGGAAGGAAAGAGGATAGTACTGTCCTGAAAAGAGAAAATGTATGTAATTACACAGAGATTACAGACATAGTTTGGGTTGCTTTGCAAGGTTGTTAATTTTGGCTTGGTCTTCCCTATGGGGAAATAACAATTTATACAGCACACAAACAGCTAAGGGAGAAAAGAATTTGTCACTCCACATAACAGGCAGGAAGGCCATGCTTTAGTTTTGAATTGCTTTTATTATTTGTTTAAATTTTGTCTTCATGCTTGGCAATTGGGAAACCTGAAGAAATTGAACCTGAGGAGAGAGCAAGTACATCAATACAGGTAGGATACACCCCTGACAGACCATAAATGATTTGCTGCAAGAGTTGCCAAGACCTTCGCACTGAAATCCTGAGGGACAAGTCTCCTGCATTAAAAACTCAGTTAGGGCATGGGGGAACTCTATGGAGAAGGGCTATGACTAGCCCAGGAATGACATGCCTGAATTTGCAGTGTAAAAAACAATTTGGAGGTGTGAACTGTCCTCTTCTTTCAATGACGAGCTGAGTCTCCTGAGTGCTGGTCTCCTGGCTGGTATAAACTCACTTAGTAGTACACTCCCACATGTGAATGTTCTTGCCCTACCTCATTTCTCTCTTTTTTTCCCCTTTGTTTCAGTCATTTTGACCATGAGACTTGTTGTGAATTGGATCACTTTACTGATCCAGTGGTGCAGATTAAGAGAGAGCATGGCCGAGGGCAGGACAGGGAGGCAGAACTGCTCACTGCTCCTTTTGGTGGTAACGCGATTTTAGATCGGTTTAAACTGATAATGAAACCACACCCTTGCCGTAACCACAAAACCTATTGTCAACACCCGTTTAGTGGGTCACTGCACAGGACACTTAGAAGAGTAACAGAGATATTGATGAACATTTCAGTGGCATTTTTGAAGGAGAGCCAAGGTGGAGACACTTTTGACTGCTCAGGAGGCCCACCGTACCAAAACTTGAGAAAAAATATCCCAAGAGGTTATTCTGGAACCTGACCTTCTGCATGAACTTCCAAAGATTGCTCGTCTGTAGCAGTCTTCAAATCTCTCAAGTCATCTCTTTCAGATGAACAACCATCCTCACTTGGCCTATATGTTTGACTGGATTGGCTCCTTCTGAGGATAGTTCAGCTGTTAATCTCTTCAGTTTACAGGTCATGTGGAAGGAACAGCTAACATACCACACATTGTTCCTCACGTAATTCTCAACGTCACTGTTCATTCTCTTTCTCCTTCATTTGATTGCATTTTTTTTGAGATTGTAAAATATCTAGGAAAAGAACTATCTCTTTATATATGTATACAAAACAATTCTTTTATCATTATTTAAAAACAATAGAAGACTTCTGTTTATACACAAAACTCCAGGTCCTGAAGACCTCCATGAGCATGACTGTAGGATTTGTATTTTCACTATTTGAGAAGAGAGTGATCTTCCTCCTTCTAGATCATTTTCTGTTCACTAAGGTTTTCTTTTTTATTTATTATTTATTTCTTTCTTATTTTGTCTCCTCTTCAGTTACTTTGCTACATATTTCTAAACTCCAGACTCTATCTGTTCTACTTCTTTCTAACAGTAACACTCTCAAGTCATATCCCCACTGTGCTCTTACCATGAAGCACATTTTGCTCTGATTTTTTGTGCATGTCCTGGTGCCTGTGCTTACTTCTTACCTTTGGAAGGCATCATTTAAAAGATATATTTTCTCAAGTCATTTAATACCCATTATTTTGGTGTGCAGCATTTATATTACACCGAAAGTCAGATACAACTATAAGTACTGTATTATAATGCTTTTGGAAAGACCTCAAATTTAGCCTGTTTACCAGAGGGTTGAGAGGAAAGGTGATTTTATAATGTTCCTTAGAAAGTAAGGTTTAATTCTTCTGAATAAAGACACTAGTGTTACTCATGACATAGACAGCTTTTGCTTGCTGCTCTGCTAATTTTCTTCTTCTTTGCAAGGCAAGGAGAATCAAATTCTTATTTGAAATTGATATTCCAGTCTCTGCTTGTGAAAGTCATTTAAGAAAAATTGCACTCATTTCCAATGGAAATTACCCTTAGTTCCAGTTGAAATCTCTGTGCAGAAATAGAGGATATCCTGTAGTTGTCCAAGGCTCAAAGCCAATGTACATATAGAAAAACCTTAAAATGATGCCTATCTTCAGAAAAACTAGAAAATCCAGATACATAATCAAGTGTTTTTTTCCAGGTTTCCTGGGAACATGCAACCCAGGCCTCAGCTTAGGGCATTGCAAATCCTCAAGTGATGGCTTTAGGATAACTAGTAAACTTCTACATGCCTCCGAGTGGAGCAGTAGTTTGACTCAAGAGCTTTTTTTGTCCTTGCCACAACTATTTTTACAGCCAACCACAAGGCTTTACTGACTTGATTCAATGGCAAGTCAGTTCTGCTCTCCAAGGAGCGCAAGAAACTGCAGTTTTGGCAGTTTTAAGACCTGCCTGATGACAAACCAAAAAGAGGGAGATCAGTGTGGCACACACTGCTACCCTGGATTTTGTGGTATCACTTGAACAGAGAGGTGGGGTGAAGCTCAGCTCTTTTCTTTAGCTGCAGAAACTGAAAATATTATGTGGAAGGAAGGAGGAAGTACACCAAATCTACTATGTCTCAAACCTGACAGTGTCTCTTTAAAATGCACTTAAACCTGTTTAACACACCCCTACCTTTCACCACTCCCTGGGAACACGCACCTCTTATAGCAACTTGTAGATCAAGAAAAACCAAACCCAGCAATTCACTCTCTTGTATGTGGTGGCTATTTTAACACACACCCAACCGGGCCGTATAATTAAACTACAGTATATTTTGCTGACTTGTAGCTTTCTGATTCCCATCTAAAATGGTAAAACTGCTGCAAGTCTAAAGACTTCAGATTCTCTGGAGCAGAATTATACATTCCAAAATGAAAATTAATGAAAAGGCAAAGGCTGGCACCAGCAGCCAGGCTTAGGTCTCTCCTGCTCTCCTTTTTCTCTTCTTGACATAGGAGCTGGCTCAGAGGGCTGTATGCTAGAGACCACATCTCACCCTGAGATGTTCTAGAATAAAACTATACTTCTCCTTAAAGAGCATGTTTGCTACATCCCAAGCGTTGTTTAACTAAGTCTTGATTTCAGCGAGGCTTCTTCAGCATGTGTGTTGTGTTCCCCAGAGGGCTGCCACCCACCCACAGGAGCAGAGCATGTCATCAAGCTGTATTTCCTGACTGCATTTTCCTTGCTAGCTTCCTTAGGGAGTTCTTAAAGCTTCTGGCCTTCTTTAAACCATGTGAGAGTAGCTAGACTACTAACAGCTTTAATGAACTGCAACATTATAAATAACCTTAACTTCCACTCTGAAGTATGCATGGAAATTTTTCCCTGTCATCAGCTGCTGGCACCTGACATCCCTAGCTTTGGTTAGATGTCCAAAACTGGCAAATTTCAGGTATTTCACTTCAACCACAGATGATTGTAAATGCTGGGTGTTATCCAAAGGAATTATCCAAGATTACTTAGCTGTATTATACATGCTAATTACAAATACTTTGCTGCTATATATTTTGAAAGTACTGCTTTAATATTGACTGATTAACCACATCACTAATTGTTTTAAGTAGTCTACTTTTCCTTCAATCCAGCACATTTTTTTTCTGTCTATGATTCTCAATATCTAATTAAAACGGTCTTAATTACTTTTAGAGCCATACAATTCTGTATCTAAAAAAAGACACCAATAGTTAGAAAATAAATGCTATTTTCACAAATGATTTTGCCTGAAAACTGACCATTTTGATAAGAAAATAGTGCTGCAACGCCTTAAAGGGATTGCAGTTTATGGCCTCTCACCTTGTCATTTCTTGTCACCCTGTCAATGGGATAGATTATAATTTCCTTACAATACTTTCTGTATAATTGGCCACGATGTAGCAAGGAAGGAATTTTCTACCAAGCATCACAAGACACATACTTAGGTTGACAAAGAGACAAATTTTGCTGTACTTCTGCTACCATAAAAGCTGCTATACTTATAAGTTTGCAGAACAAGTATTCTAGCTTGAATTTTAGTCAGAAAAAAACAAAAAGAGGATGATTCAAAAAAAGAAGGTTTAAGTTAAAGAAGAAGGTTTAAGTTTGCGTTCTGAAAGAGAAAAACAAATTATTTGAAATCCTGTCATTACGCGGGATTCATCTAACCTGCCTTGTTGTTTACAACACGGATACCTACATCTGACTTGTCATCTTCGTCTTCCTTTCAAGACAGTGGAGAGAAACAGTCACTTTTAGAGCCCAATACTCTGACCTACTTTAGTCACCTGCATTAGGGTGAGATGAATTACTTTAGGGCAATCTTGGATGACAAATGCAGAAGCAAGAGCCTGACTTTTGATGTAGCTTACCTTTTTTATTAAATAATGCCCTTGATGGAAAGTTTTGTCCAACTCTGTAAAAACAAGTGGTTGAATATAGCTGTCATCTGTTTGGCTTCTCCTTTCATTGACTAGAATTTGGGTTATTAACTTAGACTTTAACCAGCACTTGGTTTTCTCAGGTTAATAGACGGTATAAATATCCAGAGCATCCCACACTTGAAACTACTTGTTTCTTCATGGTATGCAGCAGTAGTGTGATGGCTGGGCCTGCAACTTCAGGAGCTCATCTGGGTCTCCATGATTAAATCCAGATAATTATAACCCTGAAATGATTTTTTTTCCTTTTTAATATCACCCTAATTTCTTCCAAATTGTCCTCGCTTAAAAGTCCAGGCTAAAATCATTGAGATTTTGTTTTCGCTGCACTTAAAAAAGATCAAAATTCCTTAAAACATCTAGTCCCATTCTTAATGTACTGATCATTGGAACTCATTTAAAAGTGTTTCCATCAGCTCTCTTTTCAAAGTACTTAGCATTTTAAAAGCAGTTATTCAGAAGAAGAGAATTTATTTAGAATAAAAGAGAAGAGCAAATTGACTTTTAAAATATATTACCTTCCTCATAATTTCATCTGGCCATTTGCCTTTTTACATCATAGAACAACCATTTTGTAAAAGAAGGAAGAGAGTTGAGCTGTTTCTTCACATTTTCATTCCACTCAACCCTATTTGCAGATGTATTAATTTAGGAACTTTGTTGTTACTGTTTGTGATTGAAATCTGCACCTGTAATTTCATTTTATGCTTGGAAATTATATTAATGTGTCTACTTCGTGGAGAAGCATGGATGATGAGACAGCAAAATTCTTCCCTGGAGAAATTGGAAGGGGAACATACAGGGAAGATGCCTTTCCTATGCTATAGTTTCTATTTTACTCCAGCAGATGACCTACATTTAAACTTGTATCAAAAACCTGCCATGTTATTTTATCTGTTTTTTGAAGGAATGAACAATTTTATTTGACTGCAATAGTATATGCAAGAAAGGAAAGGTTCTTAAGCATTCACCATCCAACTAAAGAAGAAAATCAGCTCCAAGAAACTGAAATGTCTGTGCTGAATGATTCTTGATCAGCTCCTATACTAAGGAGACTGTCTTGTATTCTAAAGCATGTGTTTTATGCAGCTTTATTTTATTATTAATTGTTTATATTAGCATCAAAGAGTTGGGAAACCTATTTCACAACAGATATAATTTTAAACTGAATTCTATACACATAAATTTTACATTTTTTGCACATAAGGCCATAACAGGTGCCCTTGGTCATCCCAAAGGTGCATTTAACCTTGTATTCTGTCTTCAAAAATGTCTAGAAGTAGGTGCTTAGGGAAAAGCAGAAGAAAAGAAATGCATATATGTTGTTTTCCCTAAGTGCCCTCACAGTATAACTGCATGTGTTAGTGCCTTTCTCAGCTAAATGTGTTCTTCAATGTACTTAGTGGATCCATCAGTGGATTTTTTCCATGAAACTGTGTTGTTTTATATTTGTTTTATATTTGTATATCCTGTTTTTTTCTGTATTTGTATACAAAGGCATAACTATGCATATGTATGTGTGTGTTTGTACATATATGCATACACACGGGCATGCACACATGTGGATATAAACCAACAGTTGCAGTTTAGAAACTATTGTAAATAAGCATCCAACTGTATGTAAGGAGGACTAACATACATACTGTGTAAAGAAATGACTATTTTTTGCTTCTTTCTAGCTTCATTTTGGAAGGATAATGGCTCTTAGTCTGGGGGGATAGTTGAAATTTATCCTCTCCATACTGCTCATGATTTTTAGACCTCCTATCTCCCCTCCCTCATATATACCTTCACCACACTAGAAGGATCATTTCTAGAAGTATTTCTGTCTTTGATGACTCTCTTTTTCCTTCTCTGACCCTTTAAAGTTCATTTATATACTTTCTGATTCCCATTTTTTGGCCTTTGACTTATTTCTGTGGTTACTGTTTTTCTATCTTCTTTGATGTAGATGGCACACAGGCTCGGATTATGTTACATCCAGATGACAATGTTACACGAGTTAATGTTTGCTGCTAACACAAATGTGAAACATACTTATGACATGAAGATTTCATTAATGACTTGGAATATCGGTTCACTGCTTAATACATTTCACACATAAGGCCATAACACGTGTCCTTGGTCATCCCAAAGGTCCATTTAGCCTTGTATTCTGTCTTCAAAAATGTCTAGAAGTGAATTTCCATATGAATTTTCAAATGACAGATATTTCTAATTTCCCGATCGATTACATTGATCCAAAGAGTAAAAGAAAGAATTGGTATAATAGAAAGACTGCTTACACCTAACAGTTAATCCCTGCACAATAGCAGAACAAGGAGAGAAACCCAGTGTATCAGATAAGCCTAATCTAAATCTCTTCACATGCTTATCATTTGATTTTCAGTATAGGCTCCATACAAACTGTGGGCTGTATGCTTAAACTGTTTGTGACCAATACCTGAAACAAAATTGTGAATAGGTAACAAGGAGCAGCTTCCTTTGCTTTAAAATCTTTTAACAAGATGGCTTTCCTGGAAACTGGTGCTGTGGTTTCTTTCCCAGAGTTCTCAGTGAAAACAGGGGCAGCAGCCACTTGGCAAGTCTTGGCTATTCTTAAATGAAAAGAACAGATATAATCATAATTCCCACAGTCCCACTATTATGGGTCTCGGTTTGTTTTTCATTTTCTAGCCACTCACATCAATGGTCCTTCGTAATTTAGATGACGATAACACATTAACAAATAAGCTATTTATCAAAAACATAAACTGCAAAACTGGTTACAGCCACTCAGCTGGTACCATGCAGATGTCATTTGACTTTGCCAGATTTTCAGCATAATTCTCCTTAGCCGACCGATATTATCAGTAGCCCTTTGTATTATTTTAGATAGGGTAATAATGGTGCAAGGTTAAAATAGACTAGTGTAACATGGACCAGACTTTCAAGGATTTCTGCAAGATACTCCATTCATTTGCAGGCTAGGCAGATATTTACACTGTGAAGCCCCATTCCATCGGAGATAGTAATTCTCCATGAAATGTACCAGCACCTGCTAGGATTAGAATATTTTCTCTCCCACCCAGTTTTAGAGAGGGAGAACATAAGCACCTGCTCTGCTCATTCTGTCATGACTAGAAGCAGTGAAAAGGTTAAGATGCTTTGCATAATATTTATAGCAATTTTCTTCTTTCTTCTTTAGATTGTGAACTTTGCCACAGCTAGGAAGAGGTGTGAGCTGCCAAATATGTCTTCATTGTCCCAAAGGATTTCTTAAGGTTAAAAATGTATCTGAAAAGGCTCTGACTATCAGTACTCTGGAAAGCCTGATTAAACAGCCAGTCTGCACACCTCACTCCCAGAAAGGTCTTCCACAGAAAGGCAACCTGCAATAGCTGTAGTGAATGTGAACCAGATGGCAAAGACTAATCTACAGAACACAGCACTATCCCTGTGTATTTTGGTGTTTCCAATGAACTTATGATTTATGGAAATATGGAACTCATTTAAACAGTAACATAAATAATTTTAAGTAGCTTTATGCCACTTGGCCTCTGCAAATGGCTGTTGATATTACAAAATGACTTCTCTCTCTATCTATTTCAACCACCTATGTGATAAACTTCTGTAAAATGCAATACAAGAAGAAAGAAGTCTTTACCTTATGTCTAAATACGCTTTTAAACAGTAGTGGAACTAGCATCTGTAGGCCTTAATAAAAAAAGTTGTATTTAAAGCATAGGAGGCTGTAATTACTATGGTAACCATTTTCTCTTCCTGATAACCAAGTTATAAAGTATAACTCAGGTATAACCAAGTTATAAGGTGTAACTTGGTGGGTAAGCTAGTCTGGTGAGAAAAGTGGGCTCCTGTCAGCAGGAGGGATTTTAATTTGCATTTAGATTAACTGTAATCTAAGAGACTTTCTCAGTTTGCAGGCTGTTGCTTTCTCTTTCTGTGCTCTGAAACGGTTAGGCATGCCCTAGCTGAGCCTAGATGGAGGGTTAGACTCTTTGAGCACCAAGAGATGAACAGAGGTGTTAAAAAGGAGTCCAGATGCTGTTTGGCATTGCCAGCAGTTAGGCTTTGCAAAATTGCATAGGACTTTGCATATTGAAAACTTACATCTCACTTTGATTTAGGATGTCCCTGAAGAAAGGGAGTTTCTATCTCACATGAGAACCATAGGGCGTTTTTTTTTTTTATTTCCTACTCTCTATAGAAGCAGGACTACCAGAATAAACAAAAAGAAGTTACAGACATAGATGTCTAATGAGAGAACAATCCACAAGCAGGAGGAGGGGAGGGCAGAAATTATACACCTTTTGCCCCCTCTCTCCTCTGCTGTACCTGTAAATGCTCCTGGGATTCACACAGCTGTTTCTAGCTTGATTCTGAGTCATGTATACCTCCTGATAAGGGTGTGCCCAGGAGCAATGTGTTCCCTCTGTTAATAAACTATTTTCATTTGTGGAAGGGGAAGAGTGATTTTGTGTACAGAGGTACTAAAAATCCTAGTGCAAATCCTTCAGTTTCTGAAGAGGTGGAGTAGGAATTAAGGGAAGAATGATACTAGAGATAGCCACCTTCAAGAGGAAGGTATTATGCAAAGTATGAGCACCTCTTTCTGTTCTGGGTAAATAGGTTTGTATTTGCTATATTGAGTCTCTTTTTCCCCCCTAAATCACCCCTTTCCTTCTGCTTTATGTATTAGAGCTGCTGCCTACATATGCAGGTGATCCTAGACTAAGCTTTAGCAAGTTGAGAGTACAAATGTGGAACCCTCCCAGATAAAGGTCACTATACTAAGTTGTACTGTGCTTACCTGCTAACCCACTCCAGTTGGCCAGCATCCCTTATAGACACATCTATCTATATAAGAGTTTTAGTTTTGGTATTTATTTCTAGTTGCATTTAACATTATTCACTTTGGGAAAAACAGGTTCAATGGGTAGGTAGGGCTGCACTAGTTAACTAAATAGGGGCAGGGCCTGGGCTTGAGCAATACCACATATTTGTCCATGCTAGTATTTGTTAACATAATCCTTGACATAGTTTTGTCCTTGCCAAATACTATTTTCAGAAGAAAAACTCTGGCAGAGATCTCTCTAATCCAGGCCTATTTCCAAAATGACTGTGGAACAAGAATTTTTTTTTAGAAAACAAGTTAAGACATATGGATGCTGTGCCATTTGCCCCCAGGCTAGAGGCTGGTCTTCAGTGTTATCTATTTGACTAAGATAGGTGTAGCTATTATATCCGCATCTTGAAACTCAAAATTAGGACACCATTTCCTAGAATGTCTTTATAGAAGATGTTGAATGCAACATTAATAATAATATCATCTGACTCTATGAACACAATAGCTTACCCCTCCTATCTGAAGCTTCAAAGTATTGAAGGATTTGTGCTTCTTGAGGATGCTATGTATGAATAAAAGTGTGTTCAGTAATGCAGTCCTCACTTTCTGGAAGGAGTCTAGTAATTGTATTTGTCTATAAAGTTGCCTGGTGAGTCAAGGCGCTCTCCTCATTCTTACTTTTCTTTTGAGCATAAGGGCTCGGTAGGACCATGCGACATTATGCTATTCTTGTATAATGCCCATCCTCTAAACCTTAATAAGAATGTGGAGGCAGAGCAATACTTGGTAATGTGTTTGGGACTTGAAAATGGAAACCCAAGAAAATGACAAGAAAATCATGGATCTGACTAACATTCAAGAAAAAGATCTTACTATTGAAGAAAATACTTTGAAGAAAAGTATAAGCTAAAGCTATATGGACAGAACATGACTATCGTAATCAGAGAAAGATAAGAATCAAGAAGCACCATAGTGTATTACCACTGTAGGGTGCTACATGCATTCAGAGCGTTTAATAGCTCTGAACAAGCTATTCAAATCTAATTCATGGCATTTCTGAACTAGTTATGCTCACTTTTCTGCCAACTCTACTCTAGCTTAAAAGTCAGCATTCCCTACTGGATGTGTTTTAGGAAGCATTTTAAGAATTCTTTGAATGGTAAATTAGCCTAAACTCTATGTTTAACAAAGTATTTAAAAATAGATTGCTAAAGAAGACCTCCAGAATTTGCTAGCCATCCAAGCAGCAAGATATTTTAACTTCTGGTACTAGCCAGTAATGTGTCCCTATTGCTTGTTATTAATAAATTAAAACTTGTAGTCAATAAATAGATGTTTGTAGGAAGGATTTCTAAGGTATAAATCCATGCTTGAAAATACACTACTGTCAATTGGGATGGATTTTGGTGGAGTTACAGGACCATTTTATCAGCCAAGTCTATGGCCATTTATGTATATATTTATTTTTTGGAAAAACTACCTGTTCATCTTGACAGAAAGAGAAAAAAGAGTAGACTATTTGTCCAGCTCCCAACAGGGAGATTGCATAAACAGCATAATCCAGAAGGCAACCTGGCTGTGCTATAACTCCAAAGTAGGGGAAGTTTGTTCCTGGAGAACACCCAGAGGTCACTTTCACTATACACTTATGCCAAAAATGTTCAGTTCCTCCTTAGTAGTTTGCTTCATCTCTTCCTATTGCCAAGGTACAGCACTGGTATGTGGCTTCTACAGAGAAAAAGAGGATGATTAGTAGTAAGTGGTATTTGCTTTAGTCTGAGAAATAGTGTTGCTTTTTGATATTTTTCCCAGCTTTGAAGTAGTAAGTAACTAGCACAGCTAACATCAAAAATTCATCATTCCTTGAATCTACAGAATGCTATAGATCAGTCAATAAAAGATACCTGGACTACTTTATTCTTAAGCTGACCTCAGAGCCATTCTTGGATTTTCTTCTATTTATACATTTTCCTGCCCTGGTACCATGCTGTCATGTCATTTACTAAAGATTTAGTAGAGACGGCCTTAACAGAGGCTTTCTTTAGGTAACAAAGGTGGCTTTCTGCATCCTGTAGTTTCTTCTCTGTGTTCAAAGATGGTAGGTATTAGAAAGCATTGATTTAATTTGTCCAGACTCTGTTGGATGCTTCTCTTTTTGCATTTCTCAAATATTCTGGCTAAAAAAAATAATGTAGTGAGACAGGTTAAATATGCTTCCATTCACTTTGTTGGTAGAACTCTTATAATTAAGTAAGTGCAACATGATGTTGAGTTAATATTATCCAACATCTGGATTATGCAAGAAAAACTCTTCAAAACCAACAGACACTCATGTCTTGAGTATTATTATTATAAGTGAAATTATATTTTCATTTCAATTTAAAGAAGATGTATAATTTTTCAAACCTCATTCCAACTCTGCACTGCTTATGAAGAAAGACATGTTTAATTTCTGACACACCTGGGTTAAAACTGTAAAAATGCAGTAGGTGGGTAGAGCAGTGCATTCACAAGATTCTCTTGTCCATGATAAAAGACAAACAGATAACGTGGTTCACCTGAACATGCCCCAAATGCTGTAAATATTTTTCACTTTCAGACACCAGGAAGTTGAAGTGTACAAGGCTCAGCAAGGTTTGCTCACTTGCAGTAATTAAGTAATTCTGAAGCATGTGGTAGCTGGTAGTTTATACTCTGAATTTTCTGGGCTGTTACTGTGCTGCAGCTGTGTTTCATCGGATGTAAGCAATGTTTAGATAATAACTTAATGCTATTAAATAACATGACTAGGAAGGAGTGTGAACCAAAATAAATAAGGGGTAGAAACATGACTGGAGAAATATTTGCTAAGTTAGTCTCGCTCAGAATTTGGTGTTTTGTGTAGAAAGGAAGTCTTAACTTTCATGGAAGTCAACAGCACTAAAGGACTCTGGCCATCATGTATAACTTCATCTCATACATCTCATTAAAAATGTTACCTTGATATAGAGTAAGTGTATTAAAAGAAGATCCTACATCTTAAACAGAAGCACAGGGTATTACATAACATTTCTATAGGAACTTGATCGTTCCATTCTCCTCTATTTATAATAGTAGGAGATTTTAGCCATGAATTGCATTTAGCAATGAATTGATTTAGAAATGAAGTGCAGACATTGTAAAGAAAAAAAAGTGAAGATACTCTCTTTCTGTTTGTTATGATCTTTATCAAAGGCAAATGCAATTGTGCACAGACAAGAGGGACCTGCAACAAGATCTCATGTGGGAGGGTTTTTCCCCACAGATGTTTTGCCTCTGCCCACATACTCCGAGAAAATACTTAATATGAGTCAGGATTCCCTACACATTCCTCACATGATACTTCTGCACTCTGTTCTTTTGGTGAAAGACAGTATTTCCTCATCTTCGTGCAAATACCTGTATTCTAGTTGTCTTTAAATCCTCTAGTTGAGAGGCAGGGATAGAGCTCTATTAGGTATATTTACATGGAAAATCCAAATGAGCATAGTATATTCTTCCAAATAGATGCTTGGAAGGACTGTGAAATCATTTTATTTGGGGAAACCCAGACCTGCTACACTTGAAAAGTACACCAAGCAAAGGAGTACAACAACTCACTGGTATTTTTAATTGATCTGGTATTTCTACTAGGTGCCACCCTTTTCCACACCTCCTACCTCCTCCTTAAGTGACTCAGCCTGGGGAGGAGAAGCCTCCTGGCTTTGCAGACTACCGGATGGAGAACAACCCTATAGCTCTCTGGCTGCTTTAACTGCGCCGCTCTTCCAGGTGTCCCCAGGTCAACATACTGCCATTTGAGGATACCGCCTTCTACTATATATAGGTAAGATGATTTACTTGCCTCCTTTTTGTCTTAAGTTCTGTATTTTTCAAGCATTTAGTGATATCTGAATGTCTAACTTAGGACCCTTCAGGGAATCTGATTTTCAACAGGTGTGGAGAACTTGCCTGTGAAAATCCGCCTCTTAAAGTAGCTCAGTTTGAGTGTTCCAATCACTTCTGAAATCTTATCTCGGTTAAACTATCATAATCAATTGATTATTTACATTGTATTGCCAGTATTTTACTGTTATTTCTCTGAATGCAAACTCAATGTTCACAGAGATTTTGCTGAATGTCTTTTTTGCTCTAAGGTTTGTTTTACAATGTTTATTTATACTCTCTTTGGTATTTTGCCTAAAATGAAACAAAGAGAATAAAAAATTTAACTTACTTGAATATTTTTTTAAAAAAAGTAGCAATAGTTTAACTTTTTTAAGTGTTTGTAAGCCATATCAGTCTTTGCAAAATGTATATAGTAAAAATACTTATTTTACTTTGATCACTTTTTTCTTCTATGAACTGAACTCATTAGCAAGAAGAGGAAAAGTTCTTCATAAAAAAACACTGAAATGTAAAAGGAAAGCAATGAATAAAAACATTTATAATTAACACTTTTATATTCTATACAAAAAAGCCATTTTAAATTCTCATTTAAAAATACATAAAGTTTATGTTCTGGCCTAGCCATTTATTTTATATCAGTGACAGTTCCAAAGCTGAATTTCTTTCAAAGCAGAATCTCATATGCCTACGTCCTGAAAAACCAGTTCTGAGAGCTTTCTGCTGCAAATAGATGAATGATTTCTATCTTATATCTATGTGTTATCTAGTTCAACCTTCCCTGTTCTAATCTTGTCTTGTTTCACTTTTATTCACTTGTACATGTCCTATTCTTCCTGAGAGTTTAAGCCAATTCTGTGGCCTAAACCATACAGTGAAATGCTTGCTTAAACACATGATATTTCCAGAAGTTTACAAGTGTAGTATATGTTTCTCTGATCTGAGATACAAAAAAAAAATCATTGTTAGTTTTGTTAGTATGTTTTTATATATATATAACATATATATGTTTATAAAATACATTTAGCTTTTTTCCTTGTATTTTCAGAAAAACGACATATAGATTAAGTAGTGACCATATAAAGAAAAATTCTTTCAGACGAGATTTTTCAAGCATATTAATGACACCCAAGTCTTTGTTAAGCTCTGACTACATGCTTGGTACTGAGCTGAGTTGGCAACGTTACTCTGTTTCATGTGTGCATCTCTGGTTTTGAACAGAGGCAGTTGATGACATCTGTTACAGAGATCTGAAGCCAGCAGACTGAACTCTTGAGGATATTTAGGAGATGTTTACTTTTCTACTGATATTCTTGGCCAAAGGAGCAAGCTTGGAAAGATGAAGGATAGCATGGAACTGTTGCTTTAAGCAGGTTCCAGTTATAACAACGATTTGAAAAATAACCTTTATCTGAGAGTAAGAAGTGAAGTCATGTCTAGAAGTCCAAGTCTTTTTTAGAAAGGAGGTAGCTATATCTCGCAATATAGTTGCAGCATCTCTGATAGGATTCTAGTAGATTCTCATTGAAGGGAGAAATTCTGTCTGTATGGAGGTAAATGCAAAATTGCTATTCAACACTCACACCAGTAAGATTTCAACTCATACGCTTACGGGTGTCTACTCAGACGAAAAATTATCATAAGAAGGGACAAAAAAGATAAATTATTATGCACTTCGGATGTTTTATTTATGACATTGGGAAGTCTCAAATCTCTAATCTGGCTAAAACGGCCTTAATCATTTGCTTGCTTGCACGCCTATGTCCTATGGTTTTTCAAGGAAAAGGATACAGAAAATAACACAGTTTGATGACCCGACATAAAAGTTCTTAACTGAAGGCAAGAAAGTACTGTTGTGTGCTTTGGAACTGTGGATGAGTAGGAACAAATATGTGTTTTATTTAAAGATATAATTATCTTCCATATTCATCTCATACAAGTGAAAGAAAAACTATATGATAGAATTAATTCTATCAATTCTAATGTTCAACTTATTTTACAGTGCCACACTTTCTCAGGAAAGTGAAATTCTTGTGAAAAGTTCCATGTTTGGGGCAGAGAAAGAACAAATATCTTTCTATTTTCTTCCTTATGTAGCAGATATTTCATGTTTTAGAAAATCTGGAGTTTCAGGAACACAGTAGGTGCAGAAAACAGTAGCCAGATAACTAAAGCCATGTAGAAGTAATGTGTTTCTTCCAGATGACATTTTATGTGTAAATACCAGATTTTATAATTTCTTTACTTGCTTACCTGTTTCAACAATGTAGCACAAAAGGGCTGGAAAATTTTTATTTGAATTTTGTAATCTAGATATTTTCATTTTATCATCCAGTGTATAAATAATTGTATGTAGTTCAATATTTTTGACATTCGCATTTGGCAATGCTTCATCTGAAAAATTGCATTATGAAGATGAATTATTTGACTTCTGATGAGAAAAGATAGTGTCCCTCACTCTGCAGTTTAAAATTCACTGTGTTGAATTCTTTATAATACAATGTGATGATATGCAGTATCTTTAAGTTGGAGAAATAAATGTTATCTATTAAAAGTAAAATGCATATCATCTGAATATTTAGTTATAAAGTCTCGATTACTATCAATTACTTTCATAGCTAGAAGCTAAAGAACAAAGACTTTTTTTTTTGGTTGTAATTAATTCAGTCTGATATGGAAAAAAAATGATCCTAACACGGAATGTTTGTATTTAGCTTGTGTGGGTTTTTTTTGTTTGTTTTTAATAAAGCAATGCATACCTGTGAAATACAATTATGTAGGAAAGCAAGAGTACTCTGTTGGAAGAACATGTGTGCTCAAGCTACCTTAAACCTAGAAGCCTTATTTTTAGGATTTATGGATGCCTGAGGTGTTCTGCTGTCAGTTCAGGCAGGATGTGGAAAGGAGATAGAGATAGAAGTTCTTTATGATAAAATGAAAATCATAGACTTATACTGTGAGCGACCTGCTACCAGCTTGAAGAGGCACTTGACTTTCTCTGATGTCATTTGAAACTTTTCTACATTTCTTTGGGACTGTATTTAGATTTCTCTAAGGATATGCATTGTAGGAATCTGAATCCAGGATTCAAATGTCTTAAACCTGTATGGCTATTGCTCATTGGACTGGCTGGGGCAGTTTTCATTTTCTTCTAAAGTTTCCTGACGCTGTTTTTAAATTCAAATTACACTGGAGCTGCTTTCCTGTTTGTTTTTGTTTTGCATTCCAGCTCAGTAATTTTGGTCCAATGGTGGAGCTGTTATTAAAAATGCCCCCACACACTATTTACTACTTTGCTGTAGAAGACTATATCTTCTCTTTCTCACAACTCCATTTTCAAAGTTAAAGATATTTTATTGGTGTCTCCCAAATTATGGTCTGAAAATAAATAGCTTGCTGGACTTCCTGAAGCATATGATGATTCCAGGTCTTTGAGATGAGATTTTTAAACTAGTGTGATCTCCAAATCTTCTGTCCCCTTCTGCCACAAATGCAGATACCAAGACACACACAGACACACACATACACTCTGACTTCACAATAGTAAAGTCAAAGAAAAAATATCTTAAGGAGCTGCATATTGACTCTTTAGCTATGATGCTTTTCATTAACATCTTCAAATTTAAATCTTACTCTGGTGATTCTTAATGATCTGTGCTAGAGATTAAAGAAGAATTTTTTCTTTTTGCATTTCACATTTTAATCAATACATTTTCATATGTAATTTGAAAGAAAGTACAACAGCAAGAAATAGAGCATGAGGACAACACAACATCAACCTCTAAGACTAAAATATATATGTTTCAGATTCCAGAGTATCTAGTACATTTTAAATATGCTGATCACAAAAGGGAGTACAACTATTTCTCATATTCATTTAAGCATATCACCTTTGGGTTAGAAAACTTAGTAGTTGGTTCTGGATGCCCCATGCATGTGCAACAGCAATACATGTTTTATTTTAAACTTTATAGAACATGTAAACATTTCTTTCCAGTTAACGTTAGAACTTTCCAGTTAACATTAGAAATTGAATGAGACATTTTTGTTCTACACCAGTTTGAATTTACTACTTGACTTTCTCTTGTCATGTGTGGGTACAACAGGTATCTGTAAGCCTCTCTCTCTGTTACTTTCCAAGGTCATTGATGTATTCTTTAGTTATTCTATAGATGCTACAGACAAGTTTCAAAATATAACACGAGTATAGCTACAAAGATGAACTTTTTATTTTGGAGATAACTTATATATTAGACCAATAGTCTGAGGAACTGATGTTTTATTTTGAAAAAGGTATGTAGTACTAGCCTGACAGTTCCGTCCAAAATGTAGGTCCCCGTCATGAAAGTATGAAAAGAAAGGATATAATATGCCATGAAGAGTATATAGTAGTTTCCTGTTATTTTTCTTGAGAAATATTAAAATTGCAAAATGCAGGGTTTAAGTAAGATATTTTACCCCTTACACTGACAGGATTTGATATTCATGAAAGAAATTCAACTTTTCAAAGTTTTGTGATTCACTTCCTTTAGCAAACTGCTTTAAAATTTCCAAGATCCTTCCTTGAAAACTACAGATGAAGAAGTACCAATGCTCATGCTTGTGAAACACTGAAATGTCAAGTCTCCTAAAATCCAGAGTGAGATGAAGAGCAGTATCAGATGTTAAACTGTTCCTAAACTGAAAACATAGATTGGAGTCCTTTTTATTATTTTGTTTCTTATGTAACTGTCACAATTCAGGAAAATATAGAGCCAAAATAGTTGCTATCAAAAACTAACTGCTTGATAACTTATTTTCTAAGAAATTAAGTGAATATCCACTTAAAATACAATGTCAATATCTTTGTAATATATTTTGTAACAAATTGCGAAATAAGTATTGTTCACTATGGCTCTGAGCATATTTTTGTTGGGTGGGAACCAGATTCGGCAGTCGTATGTTTTCTTCATGTGCTGTGTCAATAAGAGTTTGGTACTAAGAAACAATGCTAAAAGGAAGGAGTTTTGGTCAGGGCCTTCAAATCCACGTGCCAGAACTTCATACTTTTCCAAGCATTTGGAATTTCACAACTGGGTAAGAAATAGGCAGACTTTTGGACTCAGATATTTTTTTCTTTATAGAATCACATTCTAAAAATGCTTGAATATATGAATGCATTCATATTTTGGTTTTCTGTTTTCCTATTTCTCAGTTATAAGTTTTTACCACATAGCTTGGCCATAAAATATTTTTTAAAAAAATCTGCTGCAAGTGCAGTTTGTCATGGTAAATAAAAGTTCCCATAATGCTTTATTGTCAGAGTACTTTTAATACTTTGAGTATTTTTGTTAACCTTTTGCCAGAATTCAACATTTTTCCCTTTCATCGTTAAAGAAAAAAACACAGACTCCAGGCTCTCATTCCACTCTGTCACAAGTGAGCAAAACATGCTCGACTTCGGTTTAAAAAAAAAAAAAAAAAAAAAGAGGCATAACTGTGTTGCACAGAAAACCAGGAATGTTTTGGATATTTTTTTTTCTTTAAAAATACTGTCACAAAAATTATTTTCTTTGATTTTTGCAAATTTTAGTATCTTGACCAGTGGAGTTGGTTGGAAGTGTACCAGTTTGACATTGTTTTCCTGGAAAATACTCCTTTTCAGAAAGCAACGCCTTTACTAAGTAGGGTCTGTCTTGTGAATGCTTTAAAGTCAAAGTAAAGACTGCTTTAAAAAAATATATATATTTTTTTATCATTAAAATATTGTTATGCTGTGCTTGAATGTTCCTTCACTAAAACACAACACAAAAATGTTTGAGTAGTTCAGCTCTCCCTCCTCTTTTTTCTTTTTTTTTTTCTCCACAGCTTTGTTGTTCTGAATACTATTTTTTTTTAATTATTGAAATGAGAAACATATCTTGAATCAGAAAAAAACCTGCAAAGAAGAAAGAACCCACATCATACCACTCTGTTGTGGAGCTGTATGTTAGCTGCTGGCTATTACAGCTGTCTGGGTGAGCCCATGTGCACCCTGGGCATTGCTCTGAGCCATCAGACAGTACATCATCTTCAACAAGATAATCATCTCGCCCAACTCTTCATTATTGTTGTCTCCTCTGAGGGCATTAACCACCCCACATAGTCTCAGGGAAGGCAATCCATAGGGTGAAGCAGTGAGACAATGCAATAGATGGAAATGTGGGGCAGATGGATCTGTAGTTCTTATTGGGGAGGGGAAAAGAGGACTTTGTGCTTGATTTGGTTCAAGGAGGACTACCACTGGCTGTAAGTAATCCTACTACATCTTATATCAAGGATGTAAGTGGCAAATGAACTGGCTTTGTGGCTCTCTGAATCATCGATTTACCTGCTTATTTTTCTTAACTTTTCTTTCAGATCCCACAGAAATTGGACACAATGTCAGCTTTTGGCATACGGAAGCAGCCTCCTAAGCAAAGCGGTAATGCCAATTCCCTATTGTCTTCTCTTGGGATGCTCAGAGCAGTGGTTGAAGCACTGCGTCCTTCCTATCCCAGGAACAGTTTCTGACCATCTCTGTACCCACCATGTGCTTGCTTCCTAAGGCAGGCCACTGTGCTCCAGCAGCAGCACGCTGGAGTGTGGGAGGAAGAGGTGATATTGACTTGTAATGAGAAGGGACAATCTACTGCTAAAGAGGAGAACAAAGCTTTAATGGACCTTGTGTGGGGAAATTCCCAGGTGCAAGCTGGAAATCCCATAGAATTTTATGTTCTTTCAGACCCTCTGGAATATTTCTGATAGTTACAAGACATCAGATGCAGGAGGGCCTGGTTTTGGTTCTCCAGAGCCAGGCACCAGAGGCAGGCAAAAGTAACGAGGAAGAGGTAGATAAAAAAACATGTAGAAAGAGCAGCTTTGTGGACCAGGCTACATTAAGGACATCAACTATTATCTGAATAAGAGGAGAATAAATTCTACCTATTTGTGCTCATCTGACCCGAGCTGTTCTATCATATCCATATTAAATGTTTTGATATCACCTGAGAGATTTTTTTTTTCACCAGAAATTAGTAAAATAGTTCAGCAAAACTGAGGCTTCCAAATTTAGCAAATTACCCACGCTTTCTTTTCTTGAGATGAAAACACAATATACATTATTAGGTTACTGCATTATATGTGACTTGCTAAAACTTGTGTGCTTTGAAATCCATGATTTCACTGAAATCCAAGTAATTTCTAGGTAGGTCATAACATTTTTACTAACATGCCATTGTAAGAGAAATGGTGTTCCATAAGCAAGGTTAATTTTAGTAGCTGAGCCCTTGAATACGTTGGTATGCTTGGGTATATGTCATCAACAAGTTCTTCTTTGCAAAATTTGGAAAGAGTTAGTGCAATAAAGAGCTAGATATTGAACTTGCAGATAAGGAAATATGGTTTGAGATGGAGATCCAATTCTTGATTTTTTTTTTAAGAGAAAATGCACAGGAAAAATATCTTCACCTTTTTTACTTAAAATAAATATCTAGTTGCTTTTCATGATTTGTTTTCCATTAAGTTGTCATGGCTTGTGGTTATCACTACAGCTGAAGTACTTGGAGTAAAATCAAGAGCTTTGTTTTCTCGTAAATCAGAACATAATGTCAAAATACAGCTCCCACAAATGGTGCAACACTGGCTGCAAAAAAAAACATAAAGATTTCCTGTAAAGGAAAATTTGCAAAACGGTAGTCTTCAGCAGTCAGTTTGTTGATTGAAAAATTAAATATTCAAAACATTTATCAATAGCATTCAACAATTTCCCTTATTCAAAAATTTCATTGCAAGTGTCACAGCTCAAAAACTGAGTTTCTATTAGAGCTCATCTTTTAGACTTCCATTTTAAAGGGAAGTATATTATACAATATTATAACACAATAACTTGCCCTCAAGAAGAAAAAAGACTGAAGAAATTAATCATTAGGACAGGATGATAAACTGGATGAACGTAAGGAAGCAAAATAAATGAGAAAAATGGACAGTGGTCTTTGTCTTTGAACAATTTTGTTTGCTTCTGTGCCAAACTCCCCAAAAAGTGAAACCAAAGGAGATATTCATTAGCTCTAGTACACTAAGATACTGTGATTATCACAGATCAGGAGACCACGGTCTTGCAGTTATCACTAGCATCGGATAGTAGAAAATTCCATCTATGGTGAATCTCTACAGATTTTGGCCATTTTAATAAAAGTTTAAGCTTCCAGAGCTATATTATACTTTTATTTTAAAAACATGTTTCTCTGCATTTGTAGATAACAAGAGCCCCTCTGTTGCAATTAAAAGCAGACAACAGGTTATTCAGGATATTAACAAACGACGGACTCTGTTACAAGATAACAGCTGGATAAAGAAGAGATCTGAAGAGGAAGGGTAGGAAAGATATGAAATATATTATTTTGGTTTTTTAGTTTAATATACTTTATTTTATTTGAATGTCTGCTTTTTAATGGATGAATGTATAATCTAGAATAATTTTTGTCAGTAACTTTATTTTCTCACCTTGACTGATGTATTGATTACCTTTAGGGAGTCTTAGTCTGGCTTTAACTGACTGCTTTTCAACAGAACAGTTGTGCATTGAACATTTTATTGCATCTACTGAGAACCTCAGGGAGAACCTCATCTTGAGAAATGGAATATTTCATGCATTTACATTACAGAAATATCATCTGACTTGTTTTACAGTCGTGAACATTATAAATTTTGGCCTATTCCTACAAGGAGCTTAATGATGTCATTTGAAATTTATTGTAATGCAGACCTGGGCTTGAATTACAGCAGCAGCTCCACCTTGAGAACAGGTCCTGATTTTCTGGACCATGAGCAGCTCAAAGGATGAAAAATTGTGCCCCCAAAGTTATGGGAGCAACATAACGCAGAGATCATCAAATAGTGTGGTTACTCAGATAGTAGGCAGTTGTGAAGTCCGACCAAGGGCAAAGATCTCTCGCCAAGAAAGAATGATCTGTTTTTAATATTTACATTTTAACTAAATACTATCTTTCTTTTGATTAAAGTGCTGATGAAAACTATGGAAGGGCTGTGCTTAACCAGTACAAATCCCAAGATAGCTTACACAGGTACAGTAGTCTCTGAACATCTCTCTAATCCTTTCTAATATGTTTCTTGTCAAAGAAATTTGAACAGTCTTTTATAAACTCCTCTTTAAAGCCTCTTTTAAATCTTTCTTCATTCAGTTTTAACCTAGTCATGTTACTATTGCAATCAGACCTTGATATCAACAATTGTTAACCTGGTAATTGAAATGGATGGTAAAACCAGAATGATTTAAAATCCTGTATGATGTTTTAATTTGAGATTTATGTGCTGTTTTATTGGTGATGATTTTTTAAATTAAAAACAGTGTCCAAAGTGGCATTTTTAATCCTCTTTTTACAACAGTAACACAAATGAAAAGGAAGATCAGAAAGCTCTGCTTGGACGATATAGGTCTGATACTACCTTGGACAGGTAGGACTTTTTTCCTGCTATAAGGTGTTTTGTGATTGTCATACTTGTGAGAGGTTGTTTCTGTCTTTCCTTAAAAATGAAAAACAGCAGCTTGTAAATTAATACTTATACTCAGCATCTAAATAGCAATACTTTATATATTTCTCAATGGTCAATGACAAATATAAATATGATATGAGAAATGGTTGTTTGAACATCTTTTTTTTCTTTCTTTGTATCCATTTCTATGTATTTTTATGTTCATGAACGTAAATAACTCTGTGCCGATGACCCATGCAGTCTTATTTCCCATTTTACAATTATAAATCAAACTGAGACCTCTTTCCTGAGTGATAATAGTTTGTTCAGAGGTCTATCGTTTTTCTTGGCACACTTTACTTTGAATCTTAAAAAAGTGAATGTGGTTTGCCCTTTTAGAAAATTGATATTTTAGCAGATGATTTCTTGTTGCTTTGCCAATCAGCATTTGTTTAGACTACCATGACTTTGTGTCATTAGCAAGCAACAAAATTGTCTTCTCTTTCTTATTCCAGATGATTCACAAACATATGGAAAAGTACAGGTCTTGCAGATATCTTTCCCTTCAATCTGAAAAAAATGGCATTTATTCAAAAACATTGTTTTCTCCTTTTAACCAGTTATTTATATGTCAAATGTCTTTCTAGGATGACATAGTAGATCATTTTAAGAGCTTTTAAAGAGGAAATTTATTTAAAGTTTTTTGGAAATCCAAGTAAAATAAATCATTATTTTACTCTTATCCATACACTCATTCAAAGATTATTTTAAGAATTTTTTTTTCCTGCAAAGGAGGCATGACTTCTATGTCAGAAGGCATATGCCAATTCCAATGGGGTTGCTGAAGAGTATTAATAGATATATATACATCTTAATCTATTTAGAACTTATTTGCTTTATCATGAGTTATCATGGTGTCTGAATTATTTTAGGGTGTCAGATGAATATTTTCTTGTTCTAGCGTATACAAATATTTAACATTAAGTATTCTTGATATGTACCAGATATGGCAGAATATGCAAAGAAATGAATATACAATTCTGATAAATAATTCAGAATATATCCGTAAGTGGTGTGAATAATCATGATTTGATCTTAGATTGGTTAAAATGAAGAAGTCTCAGTCTAGTTGTTCATTTCTCCTCCATTCTTGACTGGTCTTCTCAAGCCTGCAGACTCTAGCAAGATTATTTTGTGCACACTCATTGCCAGAAGGAACATCTATAAGAGTGGACCATGTGTCCTGCATTTCCTCTAACATGGAAACTAAGGCATAAATGGTTGTGGTGATTCATTTTATGCTGACACCCTTTTGTAGCCTGCAGTCAATTTCAGTACTTCCTCTTTCTATGTGAAGGAAGATTTTCCACCAGGTACAAATCCTTTAGTTTCTTACAAATGATTTTTGGTGAGCAAAACACAGAGTGGAAAAATACGGCACTACTCCTTGAATGTACCATAACTTCTAAAAGACTATTTCTCCTTGAGAAGAATGACCTTCTTCCTGAATATCTAAGCTGTTTACAGAAAGTTGTCATCAGTTATGTTGTTTATAAGGAAAATTTTCATCCAGCTAAGATGTTATGGCAAATGGCCATGGCCATTTGCTTCTTTCCTGGAAAAGGCCTGCAGGAGTTACCACATTTCAAAGCAGAGATTGGAACATCTTTATGCATTTTTGCTGTACATGTCCTTGGGCCGTAGCTGTAACTTTCCAAGAGAAAAGGATTTTAAGAATCTGGATCTATTTGGACTGAAAATTTCTTCAATAGCCAGTTGGCAAATACTGTCATTAGCTTTAGCTCTCATTAAAAGAAAAAAAAAGTACAGGAATATTTTTGAATTCCTGACTGCATAAGGGTATGTGACAGCAAAATATCTCTGCATGCCATATTAAGTACTGCTCCTGCAGCTTCCTGGCTACTGCCATTTCTATTTTCAAAGCGGACATTTTGATATGAGTTGTGCCTAACCCTATATATCTCTAAAAATCTGAATATCAATTTCAGTACTGAGGATCTGGCATCAATGTTGGGAGTGACTCATTTGCACCATTGGCTGCAAACTCAAAGATTTACAAGCACAGTTTTCATATCTAAAAAGACAAAGATTTCTCTGTGAGGAAAAGAAAATTATATAGGGAAAAATAAAGAAGGAATTAATATCTACTCTTTGTTTTAATGTAAGAATGAGGAGACATTCAAATAAATGGCTAATATTTAAAGCAAGCAAGCCAAAGCATAAACCACAATAACTTCTTCCGTTAACATATGCATTAGCTGTAGGACTTGACATTACCAGATATTTCAAAGTTCAAAAGTTTGAGCTGATTCAGAGAAATGTTAGATGAATTAATGAATTTTTAGTCCACAAGTTTCTGCTGGAGACAGCATTTTTTTTGGTTCAAATGCCTCATCATAAAATCTTTCAAACGTGGATTGTTAGAAGCTGGAATGTTTTACAAGGAAAAGATAATGTTATATTTTTTTCAGAGCATCTGCTGCTTTATTCAGTACTGGAGTCGGATGTCAGATGTACTCTTTACATCTTCTCTAAATGACCTTGCCTTGATTATTGTGTATATATTGTGTATAATTTTGAAAATTGTTTCGTATAAAATGGAAACTAATGGTTCACTGGATAGTTATGTTTTAGAAGAGCTGTTCATGTCTGCTGTGCAGTAATGTTAGCAAGTTTAGTGAGACCTCTAGTGATCTTATGTGTAACTGCTGGTTACAGTTAAATATTGCTGGAGTTACCAAAGATATGAAGTAGCTAATTGTACAGGCATATTGAAGATTTGAGGGAAGGGAAAAAAAAACTCACAAAAAAGAACTGAACCAGTGCACAGAATGGCACAGACTGTAAAGTGAAACACCTTTTCAGGGTTTCATTAAATAAAATAGTAGCCTGTGACACTTGTCTGAAGTCAAAGTTAAATACAGTTTGTTATGGTAGTTAATACTAGATGACTGGTGCTCTATATTTAATTGCTTTGTTTCAATTTACAGAAGGAAATAGAGGACTAAAATTAAGTTATTTTGAATTGAAATTTAAATATAAAAGTATTTTTCAACTATTCTAGCTGTATGTTTAACCTTTCAATTTAGCAATCTATCTTAACTTACAACAGTTTATAATTCAGATTTTTACAGTCTTTACATGTCCCATATATGGAATTAAGTTCATTATATATAAGCCACATGTCAACTATTATAGCTACAAAGTTTTATCTGTAAATTTTGGAAGGATTTTGAGGAACAACTATATCTATAGATAGTAGAATATATATATATAGTATATTATATATAGTAGATTCTATAAAAAGTGAAAAATCACATAGCTGTTTCGTATAATAATTTAATAATATTAAGTACAAATACGTAACTTCTGTATAGAACCTATCTCTATAGATCACTACCATACCTTATCAGAGATTCTATACCAGCATATTTCAAGTCACATTGGTCTCTAAAAGCCATAAAAAAATAGCTATTACATCTATCAAGATATGACTAGAGAGGGGGGGAGGAGATGGCTTATATTCTAAGTATATGATCTCACTTCACCAAAAGAATTTACTCATTTCTAGTATTCTGATTTAATTTCAAATGATTAATTATAAATTAACTATGAAAACAATAAAGCTTGATACCATATATTTGTCAATTAGTGATTGAACATAACAATTTTTTTAGTGTGATACTTAGGTTTTTTAAATAGTGATGCACTAAATTTATACAAATTCAGCATTTGCTCTCTACCTGTTGTAGTGCTGAGTAATTTATAATCTATACAGAAGACATAGTGATACTTCATTTTTTAAAATTTAAATCCAAATGTGTTTTAAAAAATGTGTGTAAGAAAAATAATTCTGTGGTTTTTGTTTTTTTTTCCCCCCAGAATCTCAGATAGAAGTGATGATGATAAAATAAACAAGTACTCAACTCTGGATAATAAACAAAAAGACAGGTATGAGTTGTAAAAGCTTTCTTATACTCCAAATATCATATTTTGCTTTTAATTGTATGCATAATCCAAAATGGCATTGGGAAATAATGTGGGTGTGTGTTATGATTTAATAATTGGCTTCATTTCACTGTGTGATACCTGGAACTCGGGCGTCTCTGCCTGAATTGTCATAAGCTCTTTTTATAGATCGTGGAAAGGGAGGGAATAAAAATTATTTTAGAGCACAATTCATCTGATGCCTTTCAAATTAGGATACAGGACTTGTTCTTTAAAAATACATAGTTTGAAAGAAAAACATGCTTAAATTTGCCTAGCTAATGATCACAATAATTGAGAAAATTTATATTTTAAAATCAGGAAAGAAATAATAAGTATATTTTGAAAACATATTTTCAGTGCAGGTATCTTTCCAGAAAAAGTGGGGAGAAAAAGCATTTAAAAAATCCCCCACTAACAACAATAAAAACCTTTCTTTTTTTGGTAGGTAAGAAGGAAAACTGTTATTTCGAAGGGAAAGCAATCAGAAAACACACGGTTTAATTGAAAGATTTTTATTTTGTCAAAAGCTTAATTTTTAATACAAAATATGTTCAAGCCAATTTGTCATTTAAAACACGTTGATATTAAGAACTAATGGGTCTTAACTTATTGAAATTTTTATCTAAAAATATTATGTAAAAACCTAGAAATCTGAAGATTACAGCACCATACTTATAAACATAACGAGACAAATGTATCCCCATGTGTCTTTATCTTGTCAATACAGTTCTATCAGTAATAAACTGTATTCAATATAGTTGCCATGGAACTAACAATAGCAATTAAAAATCATCACCTAAAGTGTTTTTGCTCTGAAAGCCAAAATGAGTGACTCTGGTGTTTGGAGTGTAAGGGAGATAATTCTTGTGAATAATGATTTTGCACCAGTATATTATAAATCATGATGATGATGGTACATGAATCATCATATAGATTTGCATTTGTGCTCTGTTCAGAGACTATTTTTCAATAGACCAACTATGAATTTTGGAGAGGGATTTATGTGAGATCTAATTGATACATAATTTGTCCTGCCAGAGAGAAATGAAATAATTTGTGCAGTTCTGTTCTTCAGTTACATTAGAAAAATAAAGGACAGGATAATAACTTTATGATAAACTTGATGGGAGAAATAACTGACTTGGAAAGTATGTATTTAGGAGTATGAGGAATATTACATTCTTTTGCAGACACGCAATAAAACAGACCAGCATTAATAAATTAAATAAGCAACATAATTTAATGCATGAAATATATATTCATATTTTAGAGTGAAGTGTAGGTACAGAAGTCAAGCATTTCAGAAGTCAATAATGACTTTGAATATCAAGTAAGGACACATTTATCTTCTAAGTATAAGAATCCCTTAAGATGTCTCAAATCTGATATCCTTGACATACAGTACTTGGTGTAATTATGGTTATATATGTCTTTTTGATAGCAGATATCATTTCTTAGTCTTGTTTTCCCATTTCACTTATTTGAGTGGAGTATTACTGGAGTGTTAGGTGTTGTTCTGGACTCCACAGCCCAAGAGGGTTGTGTAACTTCGAGAAATTGTCCAGTGTAAGGCGACAAAGATGATTAAGGGACTGGAGCATCTCTCGAATGAGGAAAGACGAAGTGAATTGGGCCTGTTTAGCCTAGGAAAGAGTCAGAGAGGATCTAATCAGTTTATATAAATACCTGAACAGTGACTGTAGGGAGGAAGGGGCCAAGCTCTTCTCAGTGGTGGCCAGTGATAGCACAGAGGGTAATGAATGTAAACTGGAACACAGGAAGTTCCATCTCCATGTGAGGAAGAACTTCCCTGTCAGGGGACAGAGCTCTGGAACCGGCTGACCAGGGAGGCTGTGGAGAATCTTTCTCTGGAGGTCTAAGAAACTCACCTTGAGGCAGCCCTGTGCCCCATGCTCTGGGTGTCCCTGCTGGAGCAGGGGAGTTGGATCCCATCATGTGTAATGGATCTCTCCTTTCTGTGATTCTGTGAAGGTGAATTAATACATTAAGTGTATTTCCCTTACAGGCAATCTCGGAATCCTACCACACCAACCACAAACGCGACTGCTACTTCTCCGATCAAAAAAAAAAGGTATTTACTGCCACCTTTGTGTGACCACCAGAGGACAGGGAGCTCTCTGTTACACCGCACTAATGTCTCATGATTATATCAGAAAGCAATATTGATTTTTCCCTCTAGCAAGGTTTAGCTCTTCAGCAAACTTCAATAACCTTTTGCATGCTCTGGCTTTTTCCCATGGGAGTAGCATGGCGCAAAATGGTCTTGGTACAGTCAGTTCAAAAGAACTGTGGATACACTTCAATAGATGTAAATTCTTTGCCTCAGTCCCTAACTCATCAAGCTTGTGCTTTTTTGGTGTCAGATACCAAATTTAAAGCAATGCAGCTCATTGTATTGGGGGCAAGTTGAACTTTTCATGCCAAAATTGTGTCTCTGCTATTTCAGTACAAATGAACTGCAGTCTGCATGATGTCTAGCTTTAAAATTTTGGATTGTGTGTAATATTAAATGGACAAGATAAAAACTGACTGTAGCATGGAGAACTGCATTTCAAATTTAAAATGCACTGCTGGGGATATCAATCTTTTATTATGTAGCCTTTCCAGGAGCAACTTCTATATTCTTTCTGTAGAATTATAAAAATAATAGAAATTAAAATGTCATCATTCTCATATTAAACTCACTGCTTGTTTGTGGGAGTGTATGATGTTTTCAGCTCAGTAATTGTCTTCAGGCATTTGAAGATGTGAATGGCCAAAACTGAATTCACTGTTTATAATGCAATTGCTTTTTTCCCTAGTAAACAAGTGGTAGATTGATTCTTCTGGAAGAGTTTTTTATTTTTTTAAAATAACGAAAGTGCATGTGATGTTTATGTGACCTCTAATACCATCCTGAATTTGTTTCTAGAGCTGATGTTTGCTACCCTTTCATTTGTAGATTCTCTCTGACTGTCTCTCCCAAGAATAATACACATTTGTTTCATTCAGGTTACACAAAGCACCATCTTAGATCAGACAATATATCTCTCACAACAGTAATTAAATTTACCATGTTGCTTCCAAATCCATTCAGCTATCTTAAATATATATATATATTCTTAAAAGTGCTGTTATAAAGTATTTCAAAATATTAATAATTTTGGAAATGCTAAGAACGTTTATAAAATATAATTTTAGTACTTCTAACATCCAAAATATTTGAAGAGATGTTTCAACCTGCTGTCCATGCCTATAATATTACATACTCATATACAGGAATTTATTTTTTTTTAACACTTGCAGGCAATCTTGGCTGCCTCCACCAGTTTCAAGTTCTAAGACCACCAAAGATGCAATGGATACCAAAGAGTAAGTACTGATGATAGCTAGTTTATTTTTGTTGTTATGTTTTTGTTTGTTGCTATGTGTTTTTGTTTGTTGTTTTTAGGTAATATTAACTTTGAGCTGATTTCAAGAGTGAGCAAGTAGATCTTTTTTTTTTTTTTTTTTAATTAGCTTTTTGAGGAACTGAGTTTGCTGGATAAGATGGCGTAGGAAGAGAATGTTTCATGCCTAAGTATTTGTTGGGCTTGATGCCCAGCATTGATTGGAGTTTGAGTTTGTGAGGTGCTGACAGTCTGAGATTATGTCAGTGCTGCCAAAATTAAAGAACCCAAGAGACTGAACCAAGGTGTTGAATTCCTGCTTTTCTACAATGCATGTTAGCTTTGTTCTTGGAGCAGTTCAAATCAATAACATTTAACTCTCTACCAGACCAATCCGCCATAGAGTGGCTAAGCGTAAGTGCACAGAAATCTATTGCTCCTACTTGACCCAAGAGCCAGGAGTTAAATCTGCCTTATTAGTTACCGATATAGACACAACCTCAAAATCTATATGAGACTCATGTTAGAGATTGCATATTACTGATTTTAATTAGACAAAGCATAAATGAATGGATATAATGCTTTGCCAGGTAGGATACTTTGGTTGCTTGTGGCCTAGGAGACCTTTATCCCTGGAAGACTTTAAGAATACAGTAGATCAATGTTAAACAATATTGATTTTTGCCTTGAGATTGGAGATTGGTCTAGACGAGAGCCTTTGACCCCGCTTTCTACACTATCAAGTTATCAGGTTATCTACCTTATCAAGTTAGGAGATGTCATATTGTATTACTTCCATGGGACTCTTTATTTTCTTCATCTTTCATTTGCCCTTGATTTTCTCTTTCCCTTCCTTTCTTTTCATTATCCTTAAAAATCCAGGATTTTTTTTAATTCAATTTTTTTTGGTTCCATCCTGAAGGGATAGAAACCTTTTTATCTTTAGCTGAATACTGCTAAAAGGAGAAAGCTATTACTCTCAGTTTGTGCTTAAAGCTGGTCAAGCTGAGTCCTTTGGTAAAGGTTCTATAGAAGACTGTATCAGGCTCTCTAATTACATGTTTTTCTGAAAAATTCTAATAGGCTATTTGTTAGTTTATGCTTTTGCATATATTATTAATATATATTAAATATAATAATATATAATTATATACTGAGTTGTTAAGGAATTACTCATAGATGTCTGAATATATTAACCTGAATATATAGCAAAATTGTTGAGCTATCCAATAATTTAGGCAAGTCAGAAATAACTGTGTCTTCAAAGAGTGTCTTCAAATCTGGACTGAATTGGGTCGCGAAGGAACTGTCACGCTCTCCTCGTACACATGGATCTTTCTGTCTCTCTAATGTAATTTTGATTTTATAGATATTTAAAGGAGTTTAACAGTAACTTCTTTAACCATAACAAGCAGTTTGAAAGCTTTTATAAACTTGACACAAAATATAGTCTTGAAACTAGTTTTTCAAATGTGCTAAGAATTGAAATAAATCATCATTGTGGTCATAGACAATCTGTACAAGCTCAGTTGATTTGGTTTTGATTTCATGAAGTTGTTTGGGAGAAAAAAGAAATATTTTTTTAACGTAATTTTAAACATACTCTTCCTTTGGACTTTGGCATTTCCATCATACTTTTCAACATTTTCATACATTTCAACAAGATTTTGTTGTAGATATGAAATGCATATTATTTTTCTTTTGCAGAGAGCTATTTGCAAAGAAAACTGTTTTATACAGCCCGTCTTGTGTTGCAAGTTTGATCACAAATTTATTTATTTGCAATTTTCTGTAGATGCATATTTCCTATATACTGTACTTTCTAACCATTCTACTAACTGCAGAATACAAATATATCCTTGTAATACTTACATGTATTAGTATTAAAAATATTATGTGATATGTTATTATTGAAGGAATTTCATAGTTAATAAGTTTCCAGATAGATTTTTTTTTTCTTTAAAATTCCAATTAAATTACTTTAGAGTCTGGAATTTTGTTTTAGCGCTTATGCTTTTTAATTTTTTCTTTGCAATTTCTGTGTTATGTAAAAGTTTAATAAGGGGGCAGTGGCAGGAAATGAGAAGAAAAAAGTGCAGTTAACATCCCTTAACACCTGTTTTTTAGAGCTGTGTCTATAAAATAATTTCCGTACAGGTCATACCTGACTTTGTTTACCTTTGATATAGAGCACCTAAGACTTCAAGGCAAATGCAGGACAAGAGAAGGAGCACTGTAATTATAGTTGTAAATTGTGACTATTTTCCTGATGAACATAGGGGAGTCCAGTAGAGACCTGAGAGTCTGTGATGCTGGCATCATTTTATTGCTTTTCTCATCCAGATACCATGTGTCCATCTCCATCTGCATGAGTGATGATGTGCTGAATATGCCCTTTCACTGCCAGCTTTTACATCTGATTTGCCTGGGCTCTGTCCACTGCCTTTTCCACCTCACGGTGATAGTACCATGGTGCTTCACAATAGAAACAACAATATTATGTCTCCTTTTTTCCTTTTACAGAGAAAAGCACATAATTATGACTTTAAAATGTTGCAATGTACATTAGAACAAAAACAAAGCTGCTTATGGCACTTTTAAGGGAAGTTTTATCTTTGCCTGCCTGAGCTGCTGCCTTAGTTTTCTATCACTGTCCTTTTTGCTTTGGCTGAAGTTTAGTGCAAATACTTCAGCTGCTTACGGGTGGAATAAGAATAAAATTACTATAATTCAATGGCTACTACTATTAGGTTTTTATTTTCTTTTACCATAATAAATTTTGATTCTTAGAGGCTGTATTTTTTTAACTATATACATTAACTTGCTACATCTGTAATTTTAATGAGTATATAATATGACTAGCCTGAGCCAAATAAAATAAAATCAAAAAACATGGGTAGCAATAATTTTTATTCTTAGCTTATGTTTATTACTGTCCATCTGTTTGGTGAAGATTCAGAATCACTCGGCACCCAAGAGAAAGATAGCTCCTGGCTACTGGAATTTTATTTTAAGTCAGTGTTTACTTTTTTTTTTCCAATATATATATTGGCTACAATGAATTTCTCTGGTTTCATTTCAGTATCACATTATAGGCATGATAATTCTGAAAGCATAAGTTGCATCCTCTATATGATGCCTGCCTGGTGCTGACAAGATGCTGGGATTCTCATCATTAAATATCAGATCACTCCCATACACTGATAGTGTTGGGATAATAGAAGTAGAGGCATAGTTTTACTAATCTTTCCTGACCTTTGCCTTTCCTGGGTGATCTATCAAGTATGATGTCACCAAGAATGCTTAAATAATGATGATTTTTTAATGATTAATTTGTTTATCCTTAAAAAGTGCTTTGAAGATGTAAGAGCTATTTGAAACTCCAAACAATACTATAAATCATAATCACTACCAAAGGATACGCTTTTATTTGCCTGAAGTGAGTTTCAGGAAATAAAGTGCCAACTATAGATGCTAATAACCATGGTTTGAAAAGGTTACCATCAGTCTTAAAGACAGCTAAAGCAAAGAGTCATGTCTTTTCCTCATATATATGAGCAGCTGTTTATCCTGCAATCTTCAGAGAGAGAATTGTATAAGCATGGGTCACCTGCTGAGAAAGATTTTTCATTTTTTTCCCCCTCTGGATTTATTTTCTTGTGTTTATTTTTGATTCTGAGACTTGATTCTAGGCAGCTATGTTCAAACTTCATGAACTTTTATGGAGCCTTGTCTCAGTTCCATGCAGATTAAGCATACTTTACTAGAAACTTGAAAGAATTTGCAATTGAAGCTAAGAATATAGACAGCTGCCTGTTGTAAATGGAATATCAAATATGTCATTGATCAGAGCGTTTTACTGGAGAATGGTCAACCAAAGAACATTGTCTTAGTGACATATAAAGAATGAGATTAGAAATAAATATTATGCTGTTTTGTTTTTTTTTTCAAAAAAAAAAAAAAAGTCATCACTTTTAGTTGTATTAAGAACCAAAACCCTTTATTAAGCTTTGTCATAGAAGCCAGGAAAAAAAAAAATAATTGCCAAATGATTTGATTCTATTTTCTACTTTGTTTCTGAAAGGTTACTCTCTTCTCTCTACAGGATCTCTTCTTCAGAAAATTCAGAAGCTCCCACAGTGTATGTTTTCCTTACTTGGCTTCATAATTGTTTTAGAAATAGAGTATAGTCCATGCATAAACCTTGAATATGATTTAACATCTATTTATAATAAAAGAGCTGTAGAATTTATCTGGGAGATCTACTTGAACACTCAATCTTAGATTGTAGATGTATTTATTTTCATATATTTTGACAAGTTTCATTGTATATTTTTTCACATTGGGGAAAAAAAAAGAACTGTAACTGATTTAAGTATTAAGAAGTATTTCATAATTTTAATTGCACAATTTATTTTTAT
Source organism: Nothura maculosa (assembly GCA_032353885.1). Classification (NCBI taxonomy): domain Eukaryota; kingdom Metazoa; phylum Chordata; class Aves; order Tinamiformes; family Tinamidae; genus Nothura; species Nothura maculosa. Next base: position 439,380 of record JAUBOD010001106.1, on the reverse strand, counting down.
ATAGCATAATGCTAATGCAAATTTTCCTTTATACCAAACTGGTATTCTAGAGGGCACACAGTGAACGAAGAAGAGAGTAGGTAAGCAAAAGAAAGAGAAATTCATAAATCAAAGAGCTGTGTACATGCAAAGGCTTGTAGTAGGAGGCATAAACATGAACTGAATTAATATAAGTTACTGTGAAACCGATTCGAGAGTCCATGTGAAATAGTGCTCTAATTTAAGAAATAAGTTTATGAACTTAATTTAATGTAAATTTCAACTTCTAAATTAGAAAAAAGTTTCCTTAACCTACCTTTAATTTCATGACTTATGGTTAAGAGAGCTGCCCAAATTGTCATGCTATTATTGCCATTCTCATAGGAAGATGATCTCAAAAAGTATATGCTCATTTCCAGTTCTATTAGCCTTTACTCCCTTCTTTCTTTCCCTTTTTCTCCTCTCTTCTCCCTTTCTCATAATTTAAAAATATTTTCTGGTAGTGACAGACCTGTTCATATGTGCATATGAATAACCAATAATAGGAAAGAGTTGCATAGATTTTAGCTGTCATTTAATATGATGCAGCTAAGGGATGCAGAGCACTGTGAGCAACTAGTAATTTGCCGCTCAGTGGAAAGTAACCCTTCAAATGGTGTTTGTGTCTATGGTCTCTGACACATTCTTATAGTCTCTAACAACTGCCACGTAAAAGTTTTTGAGAAGCAATTTTTACACATAACTCTAAATAGTTATATTGATTTCTGTGGGAACATCTATAGGAATAAAATAGTTCAAAAATGTAAATTCTATGCAAGTATATGAGTACATCAAAAGAACAGCACAGTCTTTTAAATATTTAAATATTAAATGTATTATATATATGTTAAATATATGTGTATTTAAAATAAATATGTTTATTATAGTCACTGTGACTAAGAGTAGTAACACTGTATAAAAACTTCTTTCTCGAACAGAGATATCTCTTCTTTTTTTATTTTTTACCCCTCCCCAGGTTCATATTCTACATTTTTAATCACTCTCTCAAAATATTCCAAGTACCTCTCCACATCCCGCCCTGTGGCAATGACTTTGATTCTGTCTTTCCCCCTTTGCAGCATTCTACTGCACGGCTCTCTGGTCTTTGCCATCTCCTAAGCCTTCAGACTTCCTCCAGTTTCTAATCCTTTACTATAATCTTCAAATAACCCTTAGAATATCTTCATCTCCTCTCTCTTTTTTTCTGAATTACTGCCTGAGCAAGAAGCAGCATGTATTACGGCTGCGTAGAGCAATGTGCAGCTCAATCTATGTGCAGCTGGCTGGTAGAAACATGCTAATTGGCCAGCAGTTGTGCCAGGAAAGAGCTGAGCTTGTTGTGAAATGCCAGATTTAAGTCTCTTCCCTCTGTCAGGCTGCTGATTTTCATGGAAGTTGTGGATGCTAATATCCTGAATGTGTCTAATCCTCTTGCTTGCTATTAGGTGGTGGATTAAAAATAGTAACTGCAGAGGACTGACAAATATATGTCAGACAGACAAAAGTGTGTACAATCTCATTTCCTTAGGAAACCAGGACAAAAAATTATCTATTTTTCAGCCTGTTCATACAGTATCCTTTATAAGAGACAATCACATTTGCTCTTTGGTGTTTAATTTTATTTATTTTTGTTAGTCTGTTATTATTATTAATTATCTGAAATGTGTAGAAGTCCACGTTATTATTATGCCAATACTAGTAAAACAGCCTTGGGGAGGGAAAAAAACTATTGGAATATCAGCTATTCAAAACGCTAAATGGGTGCGCTAATTTAGTGCATTGAAACATTATGGATATACACATTTAGATATTTAAAGAAAAAAAAAAAGGAAAAAATTTCTGAAAATAGTCCTAACTTGTTGTGGTTATATTTTCTAGAATAGGATAAAAAACAAGAATAATAATCCCTCTAAATGATATATTTATTTGCATATTAAGCATTGCTTCATCATTTTTTTTGCAGGGCTGCTTCTTCACCAGAACAGGTGACATCTGAGAAAACTGTCAGAAAGACTGATACAGATGATCAAGTTTTACCAAGGTAACATAAGCAGGCATAACTGTATGTTTAAATATGATTTGGAAGTACTAGATTTATTTGATTTTCGTATAGCAATTTTGGACACAGTATTAGACAAACACAGGATTTATCTCATCCTGCCTACTGACCTAGAAGAACAAATTTTGAGTTCCATTGGCTTCCTGAGTGATCTCAGTTGTTTCTCTGTTGCTTCTTTTGTTATTGTTCTTTTATTTTTCTTTCCCTATGTCTAGAACGCATCCTGCTAAGCAGTGCCTAGGTGCTTGCTGCAAACCAATGAAAGCAGACTAAGAGCTGTAGTATGAACTATACAGTGTATACTTTGTGCTTCAGTTTCACAGTAAAGAAGTTGTGGGAAAGGAAATATCAACACATCCCTACATAATAAAAAGTCACTTTCTGTAACAATACTGTTACCATTCAAAATAAGATAAGAAAAAATAAAGTTTCATGTAGCAAAATTAGTGCATTTAAACAGATGGGCTTCTTGTGGTGGAAGTTAGACAGCATATGGAATATTGTACCTTGGAAAGTGTACAGAATTCCATGAAAGCTATTGGTGAGAAGTGCCATAGAAATAGCAATTATTGAAGTTCCTGCAAGTGGTAAGGCCCTACGCTTAGGGAAATGGTAAGTCTTTCAAAACAATTAGTAATATCTGTGCAAAAAAAAATGTGACCCTGTGATCCTGACCAAAATAAAGTCATAGAATATGCAATCAAAAATATATGAATTAGATTATTCTAGATATGCACTGAGAATTACAGTAGTTTATTTTTAATTGGATATATTGAAAGGTGCAAATATTAAAATTAAGTTATATTAGCTAATTTTATTTCACTTGATTCACAAAGACAGAATTTTCTGAGGTCTACAGCCACAGTTTATATTACTTGGAGAGTATTACTTTGGGTTCCACTCCCCCCCCCAAAATAATAAAGATACACATCCAAAAGAAATCTGACAGTGTAATCCCTAGGGGGTAAAAAAAAAAAAAAAAAAAAGGCAATACTTCAGTGAAATATTTTCCTGTCAGCAAATGTGGGAGATCTTAGGGAATTAAATGCAGCAGTATATTAACTAGGGAAGTGGCAGTCATTCTTCATTCATAAAGGGTTGTTAAATACTTATTTAATCCCCATCTTCAATCAGTTCACATTCATCATCCCCCAGTGTCTCTCATTAGCACATCCAGCTCTGTGTACCAGTTCCTCCATTGGCAGAGAGTTATAGCAATGATATTTGACTGGTCTACAAGTTACTATGGCAACATTGCAATAGTTATTTATGTCACTATGTAAACTATAAGTAGCCTGAAATTTTAGTGGGCAAAATTCAGCCCTTTCTCCTGCTGATTCCTTTACTTTTGGCTCAGATGTCATCCATCTGCTACTGAGGTGCTAGTTGCAGAAATTTACAAATTTTGCTAAATTTAAACTAACCAAAAATGTATTAAGCAGCTGTCATCAGAAATTGCTCTCTTATGTTAAAGATACCACATAAATATTATATTCCTAGCAAGAATGATGGTGACACACAAAGCTAAGAGTTACATGAAAAATATTTTTAGAAACACTGCCATTAGATAGGGCAAAACTTATGTGAAAACATTTAATTTTATGTAATTTTATTTGAAATTGACACACTTTCAATCTACACTTTTTAAAGCCATGTTTACTTGATTATTTGGTGAGCATGTTAATGTTGGAGTGAATTAATTCCACCATAAAATAGATGGAATATGGCAACTGTTTTTCTATGAAACTGTTCAGTAATACAAGGAAAGTCTTTTTGAAGGAATTTACCTGAAAGGAATGTCTACTATTGTACATCTTTTGGGTAGAGAAAATGTAAGCCTCACTGTGCACTGTTCCATGCAAGGTCCACTTCTATTAATGTAAAAGAAAATTCTTGCATTCTTTTCAGATAGAACACTTAGATGTGGTTTCTTCCATATCTGAAAAAATATACATCCATTTGTTCTATAAATCTATATAGAATATGCTATTTATATATATATTTTATATATATAAAATATCATTATATACCATGTAGCATATATACCATAGGACCCTTCAACTTGATGGCAAGTTGATGGATGGCTGTATATCATGACTATTGAGATCATCTATATGTATCCTTGTGAAACATAAATAGGTGTAGGGGCTAGTGAAGGTGAACATAACTGTCTTATAATAGTTGTATATTATTCAGAACTGAAAAGCTGATTTTCATATCTTTGGTATCTTGCGTATGTGGCAACATACGAATGCTTCAGTGCGTATGTACAATTGTACATGTGTGCAATAAGCATTTTCCTGCTTTGCACTGTGCATGCTTACAGGGTGCTTTTTGTGTTTTACTTGCATTTCAGTGAAGACTCAGAGAGACCATTTCTCACTCTGCCTTTTTAGTTATAGAACCGTAGCTACTATAATTAGCTAATTAACTATGTATTCTGGTGCCTTTTTCACTGTAATATCTTCCTGATCTACCTTCACCCTTTATAGACTATAAAATGAATCAGAAAACCTCTAAAACGAATCAGAGAACCTCTAAAATATTCTGGAAGACACTCATGTAACCACAGAAGTGTTGGCGGGAAAAAAGATTCTAAAACAGGACTGATGCAGCCATAGCCATATCTTAACAGTCCTAACTGCGGCCGTATCTGGGTTTGCATATAGTGACTATTTCATTTGGTTGGGAAAAGTAGCTAAAATTTTCTGGAATTTTTTTTCCTTGGTGGAAGGCAAGAATATTGTTTTACTTCTTAGTGATAGTGGCCTTTTTGTCATGCAGTTTTGACAGATTTGGCTCTCATTGGAGGGCTGGTTTACAGCTCTTCTGCATGTTGATATAAATGACTTAGAATAGAAGAGCTTATTTATAAAGATCTAAGCCCGTTATTGCAAATTGAAAAGTTAAGACAGTATTTACAGGGTCATACATATCCTCCAAGTAAAATTGAATAAGTGCTTGTTCTTTCTTCAGTGATCTTTCCCAGTCCACCTCCTGCAAATCACTCTGAACAGCAGCTTCTGGCCCTGTGTTTAATTCTGAAATCCTCCAGGCTAAGTATTGCCTGTGGTTTTGGCAGAGTATAAATTAGTTTTCACAGCTGATTGCAGAGTACTTCTGTACTCTCATCCTTGGCTCTTATGGATGAAAGGTCTAAATCAGACTTTTGGCACTGATAATTGGAACATACTGGTGTGGAAGGAAATGCCCCCTGTGTAAGAATAAATGTCACTTTTATTATTATTATTCTCTTTATTCTTGCTCATTTATACATGTCAAAGTCTGATATAAGGACAGGAAACAGGCCACAGATAGCAAATCAAAACTCAGGCCCATGACATTCAGTTTTGTTAAATGTGATGCATAAGATACTTAATATATTCTAGATGAACTCCTCTGTTTCAGACTTGGAAGGTCTAGCTGGAAATCTGTTGTTTCTGTAACTTTAAACTGTACTTTTTTCTGTTCTGCTAGGTCAGAAATGTCCCAAGGTTTTTAACCTGACTAAATTAGTGTGGTCTTTGCATCATCTGTCACATCAGAGGATGAAGCTGTTCATTGGAATGTTTTGTAGGAGGTGAATAGGGAAAGATCATTTGGAAAAGACAACAGATGCTACTTGCTTGGTATTACTTTTAGAAAAGTCAGTGTTGACGCTAAAGTTA